>JACDJE010000030.1:3079322-3105159 GCA_016647715.1 Pavo muticus
TTTTTTCCTTCTCTGAAACTCTGATGGATGAAATGATGTCAAGAGACACTGGGGAGAGGAGGAGGTAACACCTCTGATTAGGATGGAGTTCCGAGGAACGGCTGCTTCCCAATGACCCCGCACGCAGCCGCCCCGCACACCGTTGCCGGGCCGACCTCGACCGCCTCCAGGCGGCAGCGGACACGCGCGGGCCCCCGGCACCGGGCGAAGCCGCAGCCTCGCACCCCGCGGGGAGTGGGTGGGGAGGTGGAGCGCGGGCGACGAGCGAAGGTTCCGCCGCGGGGGGCGGCCGGGCCGAGACTGCGGGGCAGAGCTGTGCCCGGCCGCGGAGCCGAAGCCTCGCGGGCGCTCCCCGCCGCTCCCACATGGCAGCGATCAGGCGGAGCCGCTCCCGCCCCGCGGCCCTGCCCGATCCGCTCAGCTGCGGCCCCGCCGGGCCCGGCCGCCGCCCGCGGGCAGGGACAGGGCCTGAGCCCTCACACACCGCTTTCCGCGTCTTCGTGTCCGCGTCGCTCCTGTGCCAGCCCTGCACGCACTTCTGTCAGCGTCGGCTACAAAGATCAGATACAGGAGAGCAGACGCAAGGAACAAACAAAAACCAACACTGCAAAACATCTTTAAAAGGGAAATGCCCCGGTTCAGGCTCATCCTGTGGGGTTTGGGATGGCTGCACTCGGAGCATCGCTCTCCTTTTGGCTGTCAGACCCAGGGGAAAATCCTGGAAGAGAAAACCCAGGAGCACCGTTGGGACCCCTCCTAGAGTCATAGAATCATAAAGGTTGAAAAAGACCACTAAGGTCATCCAGTCCATCCATCAGCCCATCACCACCATGCCCGATGACTCCACTACCTCCTTGGGCGGCCTGGTCCAATACCTCACCACTCTTTCTGAGATTTTTCTTAATATCCACCCTGAATCTCCCACTGCAACTTAAGCCTCTTGTCCTGTCCCTGTTACCTGGGAGAAGAGACCGACCCCCCATCTCACTGCAACCTCCTTTCAGGCAGTTGTAGAGAGCAATGAGGTCTCCCCTGAGACTCCTCCAGTCTAAACAACACTGGTTCCCTCATCTGCTTCCCGTAAGACCCTTCATAGTTTTGTTGCCCTTCTCTGGGTACATCCAAGGCCTCAACATCTTTCTTGTAGTGAAGGGTCCCAAACTGAACTCCTCAGGCACAGAGGGCACCACTGCAGAGTCCGTGCCATCAGGCCTCAGGCTGGCACCCAAAATGAGACCACGGCCAGGGGGAAGCCCTGGGCACTGCAGCAGGAAAATGCTCGAGCAATGGCTGTAGAGATGTGAGAACATCCACCTGCTTCTCTTAACCTAAACAACCACACCCAAACAAAACCAGCAACAACCCAACCACCCACAGAAGGGCTTTGGGCCGCAGCAGTGGGACAGGGGCAGGTCCAGCCCAGCACAGGGACAGCCCCGCAGCAGAACAGCTGCACGGGAACTGTGTGCCCATGGAGCAGTTGCTCATAGCAACAGAAGAGTGGGCAAATCTATTCAATAAAGCATTGTCAATGTGCATAAAGAAATCCCTCAATTTTCAGTCAACTTCAGTTTCTGGCATTGAAGGAGCACGCATCTTAGTTCAGTTAACAGGAGAGGGAGAAGGTGTGACAAGAAGTGACCAGTCAGCAGATCCCAGCAGGATTTGGGACCTGAGTAGAGGCTGCAGGCCCCACGGTCCCCTCTGGAGCTGCATCCAGCAGATGACTCACTGGGCTTTTCTAAGACACCCTCCTCAATCAACAGCTTCTTCGCTCTCAGATCCCACACCGACAGCAGTAGGACACCGCTGACATCAGGTACCCACACACACAGAGACCCCCACATCCCTCTCCCCAGCCCCTGCAGCCCACGCTTCCTCAGCCTCCTCTCAGTTCACTGCTCAGAGCCCTCAGCATCCTCACAGTGCCATACCCACACCATTACTCATCCAGACAAGAGACTATGCCATGCGCTATGCAAGTGGCAACACCAAAAGCCCAGCTTCATCAGTGCATACCTTATGGGGCTGAAGTTTTTCAGCAAAGCAATGAAAATAATGTAGTTAAACCTGTACTACTGCATTCACAGAGACTGTTTTCAGAAATTCTGGAGGCTTGGAAGGCCCATCTGGGAGGAATAATTAAAATCAACCCCCAAATCCTTAAGTGGAGGTCATCTTCCCACACAGATCACAGCTAGGGACACATCTCAGAACTCAAAATCCCTCAGAAGGAGCCCCCAAATCTTACTTGTAAGGACCCGGGCTCCATGTCACATGAACTGCAGTGTTTGTGTCAGGATAAGAAATGAAAATAATTTAGCAGTTGTTAGAGCTGTTAATGACAAACACCCTGTAATTCGCCTGATGCCAGTACTACCTCATCTCATACCTTAACACTTAGAAGTCCTGGTATATAAAATCCAGAGCTCTGATAAGTAGCAATCTCCCAGAATAGGCAATGTCATTTTCAACTAGAATTATCAGCAGAAGCTAACAGCTTTGGGGAGCACTGGGAGAGGCTCAAAGAAAGCAGGAGGAGAAGGAGCAAACTGGACAGCTCAAGTTTACATTTTGTCCCTAACAAGGCAAGTGGACAAGGAAAAAGGAAAAAACACAACTGAACGAACGCAGCATTTCTCTAAGTGAACAGAGAATGTGATTAAAGAAGCCCTTCATTTCCCATTCAAGAATGCACATACCTAAACTTACTGTCTACTCTTTGCAACTAGAACCAATATCAGGAAAAATTAGGTTATGCCTTAGTACAGGGTAAGTACTCCACAAGTCAAAGAGTGGATGAAAAACCCAAATCCCAGAGACAGAACACGCAAAAATCTCTCATTCACAACCTGCTCCAGGATGAACAGGGCAAAAGAGAAGTAGAATTCTTTAGGTCCCTTCTACAGGCTCACCCAGGGCCCTACATTTTCTCTAACAGCCCGCAGATGCAGAGAAGGCCACTGCCCTGACATTCATCGACAATCAGAGCAGTTAGGTATCCAACACACGGCATGGCCAAGTAGGAACCTCGCTGCATCTTTAAGCAACTCCGTACCTATAGAGTTTGGCCCCAGCTCCAACCGGCTCAATCCTCCTGCTTCCCCATTTGCACTACTGTAAAAGGAAAATAACTCTTCCCAGGGCTGGGAGGCTTACCTGCCTAATGTATGCAAAGCTCTTTAGCATTTTCCTCCCATCCCCTCATAGATGTGCAAATCACTGTACTATTACTATTCCAGGATAATGACTTTAATGTGATGACTTAAAGAAGAAGGCATCTCAGCAGGGTTATTTTCATCTAAAGGCTCCCTCACTGGGTGCTGGCTGGGGGATTCAATTTGGACAGCGTGGTTTAGGGGCCAGATTTTGCAGTAATATCTTTGTTTCCTGCCCTATCGCAACCATATTGTGATACCCTCTCAAACAAGGAATTTGAAAAAGGCACTGGAACAACATGAAAGCGAATAAAGGACTTTGAAATTCATTGTTTAAGCCTGAGTCTGGAATCTGGAGAAATACACTTTTTTTTTCTTTTCATCTTAATGATATGTTGGGTTAAAATAAACCTTATTTATTTGGCTCTTAAAATATCCTACTCACCCAGCACAATTCATGCCTGACCAATGAAATGAGACACAGATCAAACTGGTTAGTCCAAGACCTCCACTTCTCATGTGTGATTTATGCCACTCTGAATGATGCTCTTGAACACTACAACACACCGAGGATGCTGATGACACAAAGCCTGTATTTATCCTGAAAGCTGTCTGCGTGTAAGTGTCACAATTTGATGATACACACGTGAAATAAGCAATGTGTAGGACATCTTAATAGGAGCAGCTTCTCTCAATGCATTTTGGAGGCCAGCTTAAATTACTGCAGAAATGCACAACCCACTTCATCAATGAAGCGGTCAATTCAAGCAACTCTAAAGCAAACCAGAAATCATTTAAAAGAGAAATACATTTTGGTCTTTTGTACCACCTAACAGAAAAAAAATAAAAGCTGTCATCTCCGTATTTCAGTTTCTCTTTTTAGATCCCTGACACGATCTGACAGAACCAACCAATGAAATGGCACGCACAAAAGTGTAGTAGTAAAAAGATGTCTGGAATTTAAGCTATCACCTTTCTGCTGACTTCACGTATTTAGGAGTTCAGGACAACGTTCAGACCCATGACTCATTTCTGCACACAATATTTTATTGTAACTCTCAAACTAAAAAACATTTATCAGTGAGTATTATGCGTTATTCTCTCCCTCCCCTGCCCCTGCACAGGTAAATTTACACCGACGACATCATTCACATTATTATAATTCAGCTAAATGCTGATAAATCTATTTTCTGGAGCAGCTTTCCTATTCAACTGCACAACCTGAAGTTGAAAAAATTACTTTTCTTTACTGCCTCCAATGGCAAGGTGTACCAGTGGCAGGAAATGCATCTCTGGAGTGGCAGCTACTTGCAGATCTTCACTGAAGTGGAGCAGTGAGGAATACCGAAGCTAAGAATCAGAATCCTCTCCAAGGGCTGTATCACACACACCACGTGAGCGGCTGAAATAATTCCACTTGCATAACCTACACGTTGCGAAGACAATGTGAACAAGCTTCTGACATGTAACACAATTACAATAGCAAGGAAACATACTTATGCCCAAGATAGCTTTCTCAAATCGAAAGCAGAAAACAACCATGACAGCAGTAACTGCCTGGAGCAGCACTCAGTTTTTATCTTCTCATTACTGTTCTCCAGAGGGAGTATCCAAGATGATGACTGCACACATCTCTGAGAACAGAGCACGCTAAAGCGTGGCACACCCACTGAGTCTAATAATGGTTTTTCAGACTGCTTCTGTTTTGACAGAACGTCCCATCACATTCAGCACTTTCATAGGCATCCATTGAAGTCTACAAAAATGTGATTTGGATTACTTAAACCAATTTCCTTTTTTTTTTTGCAACACACTCAGCGTGGTAACTGGCTGTAAAAACAGATAGTAAAATCTTGCTGCAGAATTACAAACACCTCTAAGCGATGAAAACCTTAAGAGGAAAATTAATGTGAAGGTACTGCAGTGCAAGTCCAGATCAAGAAGAAATACTAACATTCCTTCTAAGTTGCCTGTGCTGCCTGCATTTTTATAGCAAACGATTGCTATAAATCCTTTTAGTATCCTTACAATCCTTTTAGTGATAAAAGTACTGATAGGAGTGGACATGAAAAATGTATCTCAGGCATCATTTGAATAGCACAGTTCAGCAGGAAATGACTTTTAGACAAGATACCCGCAGTCCTGTGGCTGTGACAAATACACCTCACCACAGAGCTTTTCATAGGAATCTGTACCTAAGAAAAGAACTTCATCAACATAAACATCACACGATACTGAATGTTTAAAAAAAAGAAACAAAGCAGAACACGCCTGCATTGCCATTTTAATTACAAGCATCCAAGATAAACAACAGTATCGCTCACTTACATTTACCTACGTGAACAACAGCTGAACAGGTAACAGTTGTTACAACAACAGTTAAAACAAAAACTAGTGGTCATTAAGTAATGATTATAACTTTAGGGCAAAAAAAAATAACAGCTTTGATAAGATTTTGTACCTATAGTCTATGCCTGAAATAACTTTGAATCTAAAACATTAAGATACGTTAAAGTAAACAGATTTAATGTTTAATCATTTTACAGCTAGATCAAAATAGGTACTGAATGTAAATGCAACAGATAGGATGAAACTACACAAATTTGCACATGAATTCAGCTGTGCTACACACACTGAGCAGAAGCACAACGTAACCAAGTTATTGATAGCACTGAAAGAGTCAGCTTTTCTTTACCGCTAACTTAGTTATAAAAAAGAAAAAGCCAAACCCAAGCAATGTTACTGCTCCCATTTTCACTAATCTTTTTTCCAAGGTGAGTGATTTTTCTGGAAGCACCACTAGGCTGAGGTCACTCCTCTGCTCTTCTTCCTGAGGCAGATGTTCATGAAAAAAACGTAACAGAAAAGGTTAGCGTGAAGGTTTCTGAAGTATGTGATAAAGCATAACCCTGGATTCTTAGCACTGAAATGCCTCTTTCTAACTGTGTGTCCGGGCCTTAATTCAATGAAAACAAATATGCACAAACCTTTATTTTATCCGATGCTCAATGGCTCTTTAAGTAACACATTCTAGAAAACAAATCATTTACAAACTGAATTCCTCTGGAGTAAAACATACTGCCAACACATGCTACAGAAATCCGATACCAAAGCACTTAAACTTTAATCATCAAATATTTTAACCTTTTTTTTGTTATTAAAATGTTTGTTCTATTTAATTACAAGAATAACTGTTTATTGAAAGTTAAACACGTAACAGATCAAGCTTTCAGGACTTCTTAAAATTAAAGTGACAGGGAAAGTATCTCAGAAATGCCTGCCCAAATATCTACTGAAGTTGAGTGGAGCCTTGCCATGAAGTGCAGCAGGGTTGGCTCCTGCTTCCCTCCCTTAGTTTATAATGCTTGGCAGGCCATCCCACTTTAAACATCACTTTCAAAAATTGCATGTCATGCACTTAACATGTACTGCAAAAAGTACTGTTGTGACTAAGCTCAGCAAGTGTATGTAGATCATTTTAAAAGTAATGCCTCCTATTTATTTCCAGGAAAACTACAAAAGCAACAAAGAGCACAATAACAACACCTGATAGAGCAAATTCCCAGCTACAAAACACTATTTTTCAACATAATCACTGCCAGTAGCTGTGCATTTTCACCAGCAACGAACAAGAGCCTGTATGTTGCACCCATAACAACCTGCATCAGTGAAGGTGGCCCACTGCCACAGTCACCACTGTTGAAATGCACTGCCTCATTGTGTTCACATCCACTGCATGGTCTCCAAAAACACTCAACAAGCAGCAGTGAATGTCAGCGGGTTCCATTTTTCCCCACATGGAGGAATTCAATGACACACCTTTGCTTCGTATGCCCTTCCATGTCAGACCATTCTGTCAGCCTACCCCTCTGCTGCCATCTGTCACATGGCAACGACAAGTAACGGGATATAGGCAGGAAGGTTCAACCTCTACTGCCATCCCACCAACACCTGCCTGTGACGTCGTGGGCTGACACAGTAAAATATTACTAACAGAGCAGCCCTATTACTACCGAAGATTTAGATAAAGGGAATTAGCACATTACTATGTAAGAGGTTCCACTGTTCCATTTAAATTCACACTTTTCATAGTAAATGTTTCAGAGCTCTACAGGGATTCAAAAGTGGTCCACCATAAATTAAGAAATACAAAGCATTTTTGTATTAAAGTCTTCATCAGTGAAATAAATAACACTACAGTATTTTAATAGAACTGGAATTAGATTTTTGAAATAATTGGAAGGCTAATGTTTATTGTCTGTTTAACAGTGGATACAGAGCCACCGTGCTACATCTTGCCAGCTACAAAATCTTAAGTACATACGAGAGTAAGTGCAAGTAGCACCCAAACTTAGGCCCACTCCACTCCCTTACAACTGGTCTGCACCCACAGAAGGCAGATATATACATGCAGTTGGCTTCTGCATATGCAAACTAAGGAACACAAACAGCTAGAAGTTCTTCATTGCAACCTCTTAAATATATTTGGTGTTAAGTGATTTATTAGGAGAAGGCTGTTATACTACGTGAGATTTACTTAAACTACAGGAAATTGCATTAGTAGAATTATACTCAAAGTCTGAGTTCCACATGGCTTCATTTAGTAACAGATTCCTTTCTGACACTGATGCTCCATTTACTCTACCCCAGCAGCCATTCATTTTACTAGCCTATTACTTAAAATGACCCCATCTGACAAGAGCATATCATTGTGTTGGTCTGAGAATGACTGATGTGGTGCTAACATCTAGCCTTGACCTCTCCCACCCTCTTCTTTTGTCACTCTGTGAAGTTATCTGGGATGCCTCCGATTCAATCCATAAAACTGTACTATCTTCCTTGAGAGGCAATAATTCCAAACAAAAGATTCCTTAATTAAGAAGTATTCTGAGTGGCATTTATGCCACAGTGGCTATCCAAGTGCACAGGGATATATCCCACTCAATTATTTCCTGCAATATAAAGAAAAAGATGGACTACACCTCCCTTTGGAGACTCTCCACACAGTTTTGGAATATTTTAGATTATTTCACTTTGTTATGGAAAGGTGGAAAGCCAGACTGGGGAGTGGTAGTCGCAATGTTCAGATTACAGCTGGTAGAACAAGGCATCAAACATTTCACTGATGAACGTCACATTCAATAATGCACACAGAAACTTATACAGAGTAAGTAATAGCCTCACTCCTCACACCCACCTTTGCCACAAGTTCGTTCAGTCTCTTAACTTCTTCTCCCAACTTTTCAACATTGCGAATCAAGTCTTTGCAAACTTCAATATATCTTTCAGTTGGTGCCCACTGCAGTACCATCTGTTAAGAGTCAGAGTTATTTGCCACAATTACTGTACATCATAACTTAATACTCATAAGTTGATGTAGCATAAAAGACAGCGTCAGAAAAAGTTTATAACTTCATTTCTGTCAGGTTTTCATAGTATGATTTATACATGACACTGATCTGCTATTCTCTTTAAGTCTTTGTGGAAACCTGCCACTTGAATCACTTAAATCCACAGCAGGAACACTGAAAAGCAGATTTATCTTCTTGAATTGGGTGATATAACTTTTTGTAACAAATTTTTCTAAAAAGCCCCTTACATTAGAGACAGAACATTGGACAGCTCTATAAAACTAAAAGCAATCAAGACAGTTGATTAGGATGCACATCTGTCAATTTGCAAAGGTAGAATAATACTATTCCCCCAAACTCTAAATCATTTTTCCCCTTCTGTTGAATACCTTGTGAGAATTTTCGAGGAAATGCTTGTTTATGGTCTGCACAGGAACAGTCAGGTTACTACACTCTTTATTTAACTTCTGAAGAAACTTGAGGCATTCATCTCCACTACCAAAATAAAACCATACACCATTATTTGTAAAATGTTTTGTCTTACTACAAGCTAAATATCATCTATGCATTTTCAACACTGACTAGTGAGCGAATCAGACATGCAATTTCATTACAATACAAAACCCAGTCTGTTTAACACAGGGTGGCTAAACACTAACATACAACATCTTAGCAAGCTGCACACTTCGACTGTCCATACCAATGCTCCTTCCCCCCTCCTCCAGCTCCTCCCTCCCATTTTGGTAGGGCAACAAATCGTGACGCTACCTGGAATATTTAGCTACACACAAAGCTGAAGAACTATCAACCCAAAGCATTTTGGAAACGTTCTGTTAACCTCCACTTCTATTTCTCACTTTCAGTGCAGTTTTTATCAGTGAAAACATTCATTACCTGCTACAAGTGCTGTTTTGCGTGACATTACGCATAATAACCATTATTCCTGTGCATGTGAGCACAGAGATCACAGTCTTGCAATACCAGCAACAGACAACTGAGTCAACTTTATACTGACGTAGCAGTATTTATGACTGAAGCTTATATTTTTAAGAAGGTGGGAAAAAAAAAAGTATCCTGTACTTTGGAGCTAGGGCTGAAATGGCCAGCCTACAGGATTTTGTCTACAGCACAGCTGAAGAGTGAAGAATCTGATAATACTCTCTTGGGCCCTGGATGTGGAAATACATTCCTTAAGTCTAAAATATCTGATGTTATCTACTTTGAAGGAAATGTATACTTAATGCTCAAATATAAGCAGGAAGATAACTCTGAAAATCAGTTTGATCAGTTTCCAAAAATTGGAGGAAAGGATACAGGAACTTAATAGACTAATTTCAATGCTAAGTTTTTAGAGCTAGCTATAAGCCATCCAGGTGAATAACATCAGGACCAATATAAAAGACGATTTCAAGCTGATATTGCACTGTCACAGAACCCCATTACATTTACTGGGGAATTTGTGTAAATGGATTCAAACTGGAACACTCCTCCCTGCTGTCATCTGCTACCAAATCCAAATTCAACAGACTCACACCCTCTTACTTGCATGCCTCTTCTGATGGCAAAAAGGTCTAAACGCAATTTGCCAAGCACCTAAACTAAGCCACAAACCTGTGTGGTGCAGGTGTCTAAAAAGAGGCTGGATTTGGCTCACAGAGTGTTTTCATTCAGCTTTCAACTTCTTCCTATGACAACACATATCCCAATCAAGCAATACTGATCTGCCTACTGGCAAAACATTTACTTCCTAACAACAACTATAAACCTGGGGCCTGATATACTGTAGCACCCACATAAGCAGAAACAAGGAAGACTGGAGACTCAACTCTTCAGGAATGATTCTCCATGAGGAAGGGAGAAGGAGAAGTGCATCAACAAAGCCAGAACAAAGTTCTCACAGAGTATAATCCACAGCTAGGACTGCACTGTTTTATAAGTGGTTTTAGAATAATTTATTTCCTAAAAATTTCATTTTATATTTGTTGAAAATATCTCCACTTAAAGCAGCTGTTCCTTTGCTCTAGATCTCAGCTTCCAAAGCAGAGCCAAACATTCCGTCAGCTCTACGAACAGCCTACTCTGCACCTGAACCTCTGCACCAAGTTTGAATCTTCTAGTTTTTCTTGGTGGAAGATGGGAACACCAAATCCAGCTCCCGTGACTTCACCACCTAATCAGTCTGTATAATAACGGTACAGCAAGGAGTTCACCAGAGAAGAATTAAAAAGTGTTACGCTTCACGTACACAGTAATCCAGTTTAAAAAAATCACAGAAAATTAAGATAAAGTATTTAATAATTTTGAAAACACATCCTGTAAATGTAAATCTCTTCCTACATTATATAAATTAATTGGGATTTCAGAAATGAGTTTTTAATGCATCATTCGATTCTGGCGTAAGATGATTGCGAGCAAGGTCTCCATTGCTGCTCAATACGTCTGTGATTTGCAGTGCTGCCCAACAGCCAACACCTTACCACTTCAAACAGAAACACGCAACAGCACCAGCAGGGGTGCTGAAGATTGAAAACCAAGATTGTTCAGTTTGACATGAAGAAATGGAAATGAGAAAGCCTATTATTTTTGTAGATTAAATTACTATTTATTTCAGAACAATATAACGACGATTATATTTAAAATAAACACTAAGCAAACTAATCACATCTAGAGGTAAGAAAAGTTTCTCCCGTGTTACTTCAACTGAGACACTCATGAAAACTTTCTTCTGCTTAGAAAGATAACTTATTAGCAAGCTAGAATCAGTTATGGCACCTTCTGTGTCTTATCACAAAAGGAATTATTTTTGTTGAGAATAGTTCTAGAATTCCTACAGTAAAGCATGGTAAATATTTTTCCACCATTACGCCTCAAACTTCTTTATTATACAAATAGAAATTCCTTGAAAATATTTTTAAGAACTATCTGCTGCAGTGACGTTATTTCCATAAGGAAGTATTTGGAAACAAAAATAACATTTTCAAAAAAAATAATCACTTTTTAAAAGAATTAATGGCTGTCAAAGTATCGGTGGCTAAACACTGCTAGACAGTCCGCGAGTTTATAATCAATCAGTTCCACATTTTCTACTATGTTAGTTTTTTTATGACTTAATGACTGATCTCTTCCTTCTCACAGAATGACCTTGAACAAATGGCAAGAAAAATCTTTATATAAGAGCAGGTAAACAGAGTATGATTTTAGTCTCAAGGTCAGATTCCTGAAATACATGTCAAGCCATTTTTTAGAAAGCTATGCAGTACTCGCCTGAACTGAAGTGCTGTCATATTTTTTGTTCTTAAGTCTTCAATCAATTATTTTCTGGTTTTGAGATCTATATAGGTTTCAAAACCGTGTGGTGCTAAGAATTCCATACGACGATCACGTTACTGGTGTGTAAGACTGTATCTGACATTATGTGTTTCCTTCCGCCCCCCGCTCCCCATTACATGCCCTGAACTAGTAACTTTTTCTATTATTCCACTTATTTCCCATTTAATCTTTTTTAGCTGTCTTGCTTGAATGTGTAAACTAAATACCACTTGCTATAGGCCAACCTAAAAAAGCATACATTTCTAACATAAAACAACGTGTGAAGCTTGAACTGGTCTTCTTAAACTGAAACGATTCCTTGATGAAGAATCAAAATCAATTTCCGAAGGTGCCTAACTTGGACACAGGCACCCAGATGACCAGTCTACTTCCTCAGCTCTACAGCAAAGCCTCTATTTTAACAAGAAAAGCTCAAGTGCTGCCAGAAAATATGGATGTTATGATGCTCTGTACCCTCTTGCATGCCAGAACTTCAGCCCTCCAGTCTTGTAGCACACATACTAGTTTGCACCTTAATTCTCTTTCGGAAGTAAATAAGTACTAGCTTTGACAGAGAAATCTCAGAGACAAGAAGGCAGTACCAAGGTCCTGCATTAGGACACGAACACCTGGCTCTCCCAGCTCACCTCAATTTTTCAAGAGCTTCCCATTTCAAGAGCCTTGCGCATCCTCACATCCCACGATTCAAACTTGGTATCATGGCACAAAAATATAACTCAAAAAGGCTGCAAAGCCTTTTTTGTATGAACACAGTAATGGTTACAGAAACAGGCACGGTGCCAGCATCAGAAGCAATCAGTATATTTAAGAGTGATCAAACAAGAGTGGAGAATGCAGTAGACAGAATCATGACATGAGAGCTAAAGCACAGTGTCACTGTGATTCGGCTGCCTCCAAAGGATGGATGGCGACATATACAGAATGCACTTGAACCCTAGCACATTCTTCAGTCCAACTTACAAGACAATGTCAAGTTTATCCTTACAGCCCCCACATAAGGCAGACAGATCTCTCTGACCTATCTGCCTTAGCAGAAATAGCTAAGAGAGCTGTCAAGTCACTACTCAAGAGACAAGATGTGGGCTTCAAGCACTTCCCTATACACACGCTGTAAAGAGGAACTACACTCACTTTTCTAGACAGAAGAAAATCACGTAATGAATAGATCGGATATGAGGAGGAGTTTGTCACAAGTCCTACGCAAAGATGACAATGCTACGCAAGTGGTGATGGGACTGGAAAGAGAGAAAACAAGTACAGAGAACCTAACTCGTGATGCAGCTACAGCATGGGGATGGTGCAGTATCTCCGAAACAGAGCAGTCCTCCCCAGGCTAAACAAAGATAGTACAGCTAACTAAGGCTTCTGAAAGGCAAACCATAGTTCTGTGCTGAGGTCCGTTTTTGAAGTATCCAAGTGGTCTTACTCTTCAGAAACAATTCTATAGCTCTGGGAAGTAACATGAAAGAAGATATGAACACAGAATCTAAATCCAAGTCCAGGGCTCTCTTCTAGATAAAACATTCACACAACAAAACAGAAGGATAAGAGGTTTAAGAAATCTTAAGACACCTCTACCCTTACTACAGTCTTCATTCTTCTTTTTGTGGTAGATATGGGAACTGCTCTACGAGCGTCTAGGAGACAGATAAAATTTAATAATACTGTTTCTAGAAAAACAAGGAAAAAATCCAGAAATCTACATGATTTAGATGGACGCAGAAAAGTAGTTAATTAATCAGCTGAAAATTAAAGCCATATGCAAAAATAATATACATCTCTGCCTCCCACACTTTTTTATTGCATTTTACTCTCATATTTGATAGCAGTACTAACAGTCTGTCCTATCTACAGACACAATGGAGAATTACACATTACAACTCTAAACATTGTTTAGAGTTTGAAAGGGTCATTAATGCTCTGGAAGCATGGGTAAGCAAAGAGAGCAAGATCTCATTTCCACAAAGAAATAAAAAACCTGCTCACTGAAGCTTGTAAGAATAATTAAAGAATGAGTTAATATTGGAGCCAGAGAAGTCATCTGATATAAACATACCTACTGAAACATGTGTACAGCAGTGCAGGTCTGAGGTACAGATAAAGAATTCATCACTCAGAGATGACCAAAATAATGACATAAGATGGCAATATAACTGATAAAAAAATTCATACAGCCATGCTTCTAACTTTCTCTGTACAAAATGCACCTACTATCTATCATTCCTCGTGATCCACTAACAGGCATCTCACAAATGTTTATGCATAGGATGAGGTGCCAGAGAATCTAAGCTTCATGCTATAGAAAATACTGCAGTTACCTTAAATAGTTTGCATTCCAGTTTACTTTCCTTAGAAACACAGTTATTACCTGACTTCCAGATTTGCTAATTCAGGAAGGTCTCTAAATCTTGTTTCTTCCACTTGCAGCTCATTAACAGCATCTAGGAGTTTCTGTTGATCTACAGGATTTGTAATACCTATCTAAATTCAAAAAGTAATTTCAGATGTACGATTTTGTTTTAATACGTATTAAACATAAAACAGTTCAGTACTGCTCATTTTATGAGTTTATAATTATTAAGAGTAAAAAGAAAATACTTTTAAGTAATCAACTATGTTTGTTATTTCCAAAGGAAATTAAAATTTAACAAAAAACAACATAATAATAGAAAATAAGACAAGAACCAAGTAGGAGCCAAACGATACTCAAAAATCTGGGTATTAAAAAACATTAGCAGCAGTTTTTATAAGTACCCCCCATGTTAGGATCTTATGCTTCGCTATTTCAGAATCATCTAAACCATCTTACAGTGAGAAACAACCAATCATCACGACAGTGATACAGCGTTAATAGTTCCTGTTATTTTTTTTCTGAGCTAAGTCTGCATCAAATCGTGAATTAGAAAGAAAGAGACCAGATTACAAGAAAGGCTTTTATGTGCTTTTGGACATGTATTTTATTTTTCCCCGTTTAGGGAAACCTGTCTTGCAAGGTATCATATCTCTTTCAAAAACCTTATTTTTTCAAGAGTTTTGTGGTACACTATCGAGTATGAACTAATGTTTTCTTAATGGTTACAAAACAAAGTGACATCTGACAGCAGTCATCCCGTGACACAGCAGTAAGCTGATTTATGAGCAGCAAATTTAATTACAATTAGAAAAATCAAATGAACTCTTCCGAGGGCAGAGCGGCAGTCACTCCTGAATATCTGAACTATTTGGCCTGAAGAAGGAATTACATGATTGGAATTGATTTTGATTCATCTTGTCGTTCCTTGAACAAGCAAATCAGGATACAGCTTTCTGATTAGCGTATCAGACACACGTTCTAATTCGGGTTCCTGTAAATAAAAGATAACTGCACCATCCTGTGAACAGATCAGTTGACTGAGCACTCACACAACACCTTGAAGATATGCCTTATAAAGAAAGAACTGTCAAAGAATTTGTCACAAAGTCTGCCATCAGCACAGTACTTTTTGAATCGAGAAGTACTAGGTGCAGAACTTGAGAAGAAAAGGACCAATCCAAACTCCTTTCCAAAGCAGACAATTTTCTTTTCCAGACCACTTATGCTGAACAGGAAAACTTACCCATAATCTGACCATTCATATGTGTATGAATGGAACAAGAACAGTCTATGAAGCCCTTCTTTTTCCTTATGGATGAGGAAACTTTTCAGCTGGTGACAGTTCAGTTATACTCTGCAGTCTATATAGTGCAACTACTATTTTCAAGTGGCCACATGTCTAAGAACAAGGAAGTGTTGTATACGGATTTACTTGTATCTGTAGAACAGACTACATATAGTCCAGATTTTTATTTCAGGTACGTAGGCTAACTTTGTTCTTACTTAAGAGTAAAGTAAAATGAAAAAATCCCTGAAAACTCACGTACCAGCATTAACATGATTTCTCTGTCATCCTTTCGACAGAAATAATAGAAGAAGGTGAGTAACAGATTGCCTGAAAGATGGCATCCTTGTCAGATAACATACCAATGAGGTTATATATGAACTTTTACATCTTTGTCACGCTGCCCAAATGGTCACTATTTTTTATTCACTTTATTTTCTGCCAAGTATAAAATGTTTTTTTTGTGTGTGGGAAGGCGGTCAGAGGAAGGAGAGTCTTGGCACTGTGATAGAGAAGTATGCAGACCAGATAACTCTCTAACGATGAAGTTAAACTCCTGGCTTATATTTTGATGTGTCAAATTTTTATTACACATTCTCAAATCCAGAAGAGGATGCCAATTTCTCTTCTAATAAGCTAACGGACATGTGAGACAGGAATTTGCTCAGTTCAAAATGCATCAAGTATTCATGCCACTGCCTTATGAGACAAATACTCAAAAAAACACGCCTCTCCTCCAGTAAAAAAAAATGCAAGCGTCACAAGAAGAACAAGCAGACAAAAACCTCCAAATGTTGTATAGACTTGTCGCAGTATATTGAACAGACATGTCTCACTATGGAACAGTTTATAACTTGAAGGAATGCAAGGATTTCAGCTTGAAAGAGTCATTGTTTAGGCTCTGTTGTAGAACACAGATAAAGATATTTACAGAGAAAATATCTTCCCGATATAGTTTGATGGAGGAAAGTGTCTCATGTTAGTGACAGGATTTTTTCTCCAGTTCCTTGGATAAAAAACAGCATGGTTCAGAGGCATCCATCAGAAGTCATCATTAATCTTTGCAGTAATAAGATCCAGGCTATTTAGAAGAGCTGGCTGTTAGTGGAAGATCTGCCATCACACCAAAAACTTTTGACTCTGTTATGAGGAAACAGATTAGAGTTTTTTCTACCAGCAGCAAGGGGGGAAACTGTTAGCAGAGCTCTAAAACTATAATCAAGAATTGATGATAACTTATGAAATGGTAATAAGCCAGGTGTGCTTATTTTTTAAATTCTGAGTTGAAGACTAATTAATTTACGTCCATGCACAAAATATTACTTATTTTCCAGGTACTGTTTTCTGCTGTTGCCAAGACAAGACGCAAAAAAGAATCCTGCTCCTAGAGAAGTTGTCTTCCTGTGCCAGCACAGCCAGTCCAGGCATTATTCCAGATTGTCCTCTGTATTAAGGAGTCCCAAACACATCTGAACACTGAAAGAGAAGTTATCAGTTTGTGTGAAAAATATTTTGCCTCATCAGTGAAGCCGAAGTATTTTAAGTAAGGCTCAGCTATTCATTTAAGTCCATAATCCTCTCCCCTCCTCCAGTGCACCTTAGACAAAACCAAATAAAAATGATTACACCATCGAAACAGGTGATGAATTTGAACATATACTCCATCAGATTTGCAGTTCAGTGCAGACACGAGAGAGAGCAGTTCACAGCCATGAGGAGAAAACCACAAAAATCTCTTTAGAATGAAATTCCTGTAAAGGGGGGCTTTAAGGAACCAATAAAGCCCACACTGGGACAGTGGGATGCTACAATCCACACAGATGCTGATATGCCTTGTAATATTTATGTCTGAATCAACCCTTAAAAAAAATCTTGATTGACAAAACTCCCTATACATGCACCCTCTGAGAATACAGGTATTTCTGAGCTCTGTCAAAACACTGAAAACTCCACTCAGTTACAAATCTCCATGCAGGACAGCCTTGTGACATCAGCTCTGAAGGAACACTAACATCTGCAGTTTAATTTTGATTGCTGCTGCTAGAATACATGCCTCCTTGGTACCATGAATGTTTTGGCACTGTTCCAGGGTAAAACAACTGGATATCCAAACCAGAATAGAGGGGAAAAGAAGCTGACACTTAAGAAGTACATGGATAGCACGAGTAGCAGGGAGCAGGCCTGAAGGAGCTAACTGAACAAGGCCTCTCTGGTAACCTGGACCAGGTACAGACTGCTCAGAAAAATCCTGCAGCCTGAAGTACTTATACAATTCCAAGGAGACTGCTACGGTAAAATTTCATTATGGCATCTGCCTTCAAGTGGACAAAATCTTTCATTTCCCAGAGCAGTAATTTCAGTGGGGAGTCTAAGGAAAAAGCAACCACCCTATTTCTACTACAAACTGAAACCTTATAAAAACATATTGATTGCTCCTGGACAACAATAAAATACTGAGGTTCCCAAATGCAAAAAGTTGCAAGAAAGATNTTACTTTTGAAAAACTTTGAAACATATACAGAAGCAAATCACTTACTGAATATCCATTTTCATCTTGAGCATTTACGTGCGATCCATGAGCAACAAGAAGACTAACAACATGAGGATAGCCTTTTATAGCTGCATACATCAGCGGAGTCATTTGCTTCCTGGAAGGAACAGTGACAAGCATGTCAACATGTTAAAATCCAGCTGTACGATCAGACAGGGTACCTCAATTCTGCTAATACTCTCTTCTGTAGAGCCAATTCAGCAGAGAATGAAAGCCCATGGCACAGAGTTTATGCTTTACCACAAGGTTCAATTTATCAGAACATGAGATTTAGTAACTCATTTATGTCAGTTAGCATTTTTTATACACTTTAAGAATTGCTATTTATTTTCTAACTGGAAAGAAATCAAGAGTTAATTACTATCCTCTGCAAGGAAACTTAGAGGAAACATTCCAAGAGATAAGAATATAAACTTATAGTTCGTACTTCTAGAAGAAAAAGTTAAAAACTATTTTATCACTTTCAAACTCAAATACAGCATTAAAACAAATATTCTTAACACTTCCCAGCTATGAAAAACTTTCTGGTTTAGAAATACATGAAATCTGTTTCTCAAGGCCACCTCTCTTGTTGCTACCACAGACCCAACGGCAGGCTCTCAAAGAGCAGCTTCCTAAAGGAATGAGCATAGTCACAGATCACAGTTTCCACATTAATAAAGCAGGGAATATCAGCAAATCACCCATTTTTAAATTCAATTCAGAGAAAAAAAGTGGCAGAGCATTACTTTTCAGATAAAAAATTTTAAAGGACACAGCTGAAGCGACAAATTCTTCACACAGTTTAACTGAAAGTTCTGAAAAGAAAAAACGTAGTTTTGTGGAGGACAAGTTATAGATCATAATACTTCTCTTGAATGTTAAGATGAACAACTATATACATGCTTGCAAAACTCTGATAAAAACATCACCAGCAAAAGAATCACAGGTCACACAACGATTGTTAGTGCAGAGGTACATTGCAAAACCACAGCGTGCACAAGAACAACCAACATTCAGAGCCCTCCTGAGCATACCTGAAAGAAGTCATCAGGGAATTACATAGAAATGCCATACTAAAAATGTTTACAAATACTGAAAGTAAATACTTATGTCCTTGATCTTTTTCTAATTTTCTATTCCCATAGGTATGTTGACATTTGCTTTTTTACACATACAAAATTATTTCTTGTAATTGTGGAAGTAGTACTTACAGACACCACCTTTCCCATTATTCTATTTATTTTCTGTTTATATCCCCAAAGTGTGATGACAACAGTCTATTACACTTCCTCTTAGATGCCTGTAAGATGAATGAGGGGAAATGGCCTCAAGTTGCATCAGGGTAAGGTTAGGTTGGATATCAGGAAGAACTTCTTTACAGAAGGGGTTGTTAAGCACTGGAATAGGCTCCCCAGGGAGGTGGTTGAGTCACCATCCCTGGATGTGTTTAAAAACCGTTTGGATGTGGTGCTCAGGGACATGATTTAGTGGAGGGCTGTTAGGGTAGTTTGATTAGGTCGTAGTTGGGCTCGATGATCTTCAAGGTCTTTTCCAATCTGAGCGATTCTATGAAGCCACAGTGAACTGGTCTGACGTTTTTCAGAAATACACATGTATGCATATACATATTGCTCAAAAGATTCTGTTTAGAAAATATCTTTTGAGTAGCCTGATTCTTCCTCTTTGGTGCAATAAGACTGAAGAATTGACAAATATTTGTAGGAAGGTATTGCAGGAGAAAGCTGTTGAGTTTCTGGGTGCTATGAAGTAAACAGTTATTAGCCAAAATATTTTACTACCAATGTTCAATTAAAAATGTACCGTACCTTAAAATGCCGTGTTTTTTCCTAAGAAAGTGTTATGTATTTTTAATGTATAGCTCTGCGACAAAAATCTGACGTCAAAGTTTATTCTACAACAATGCAATTTGAGACAAAAAACATTTTTCAAGTTTCTTACCAGTAATTTCAATGCCGACCACTAGAGGGACCCCGAAATACATATGCATACCAAGTAGATTTCTTAAAATGCTGCCTTCCTGCTTCCTTTTGGACTTTTGCTACAACTATGGCTTTGCTCTTCCTTCTTCATTATTTCTTACTCGCAAAATCTGTTACTATCTGTCAGGATAATATTTGGTACGATACAAGTGTAGTCAAAAGTCCACTGCAAAAATTTCAGACATACACAAAAATGCAAACAATTTGACAATGTCCCACATGACAACTGAATCACAGAATTAACTGAGTTGCAAAGGACCTTAAAGATCATCCACGTCCAATCCCCCTGCCATGGGCAGCACTGTCATCCACTATTTCAAGTTGCTCTGAATACCTCCAGGGATGGGGCAATCTGTTTCAGCTGTTTAAATTCTCTAGACTCTAAGTTGTCTAAATTAGACAGACAGATTTGACAGACAGACCACTCAGTGGACAAGGAATTGGCTGGATGGTCAAACTCAGAATTGTGGTCAACAGTTCCATGCCCAGGTGGAGAACAGTGATGACTGGCATTCCTCAGGGGTCAGTACTGGGGCCAGCACCATTTAACATCTTTGTAAATGACAAAGACGATGGAATTGAGTGCATTCAGCAAGTTTACAGACAACATCAAGTTGTGTGGTGCAGTTGGTGGTGTTGAAAGGATGCCATCCAGAGAAACCCTCAGAAGCTTGAGAAGTGTGCCTGTACAAACCTCATTAAGTTCAGCAAGACCAAGTGCAAAGTCCTGCACATGGGATGTTTGGGTAATCCCAAACATCAACAGAGGCTGGGTAACGACTGGGTTGAGAGTTGCCCTGCAGAGGACTTGAGGGTGTTGGTTGATAATAGAAGCTCAACACAAGCCAGAAATGTGTGCTTGCAGCCCAGAAATCCAATTGTATCCTGGGCTGCATCAAAAGAAACAAACATCAGGTCAAGAGAGGTGATTTTCCCCCCTGCTCTCCCAAGAACCCATCTGCAGCACTGTGTTTGGCTCGACGGTCCCAGCATAAGGAGGACATGGAACTACTGGAGCAAGTCCAGAGAAGGGCTAAGAGGATGATCAGAGCTGGAGCACCTCTCCTGCAAAGACAGGCTGAGAGAGGTGGGGATATTTAGCCTGGAGAACAGAAGGCTTCAGGGAGACATTACAGTGGCCTTCAAGTACCTAAAGGGGGCCTAAAAGAAAGGTAGAAACAGACTTTTTTTTTTTTTTCCACAGAGCATAGTGGTAAGGGCTAATGGCTTTAAAATAAGTGAAAAGATTTAGATTAGACCTATGGAAGAAGTTCTTTACTCAGAGGGTTGTGAGGCAATGGGACTGGTTGACCACAGAAGTTGTGAATGCTCCATCTGCGAAAAGTGTTCAAGGCCAGGTTAGATGGGACTCTGAGCAACCCTAGTCTAGTGGGAGGTGTCCCTGTCCATGGCAGAAAACAGACTTTATAGGTCCCTTCTGACCAAACAATTCAATAATTCTACAATACAAATGTGAAGAAACCTTGTGATAGGGAAAAAAGAGTATACTATTCAGAAATAAGAAAAATATAAGGTAACTATGTCATCTCAAGACACATACACGGTAAGAGAAGTGAACCTAGTAATGAAATGAAGAAGAGATCTGCGTTGGTCTATAACTAAATCATTTTTGCCTGTCAGCGCTTCAACAGTAGAAGTTCTGATTGAATAAAAGGAAGGTGAAACAATCTCTTTCTTTGGCAGTCTTACCAGACCAAATGGTAGTCTGATGTTTAAGCTGATGCATTTTTAAGGAAGTAGTTGGAGTAGAGATATCCGGAGGGTCTTCCTGCTTTCAATGTTATTTTTATGAAACTTGCACACCACTACCACCTCACATTTACCTTCTGCTTTTTTTTTTTTTAAAGAAAAACTACTGAGCAGGACTCTAAAAGCTACAGAACAGTCTTTTCTCTGGAGTACAACATGTGGTGGTTACAACTGTACAGTATTGTAAAGATGACATCTGAAATCAAGGCACTGAGTCAAACAAGCAGTGAGAAAGCATCTCCATTGCTTAGTAAAATCAAATAGATGTTATGTTTAAAAGATCCGTTGACATGAACAGGCAATTATGACTTCAAGCATTCCATTTTACATGTTTTAATTTAAAGGGCTAAAGGCTGTTTCAAAGTAGAAACATTTACAGTGCTGAATAAATATGCAACTGTATTTACGCAACACTACCTATGAGAGGGCACCATTTCATGCCTTAGTCCCACAATCAGTGTTTCAGAAAGCAAGATCCACCTACATGCACGTCTGAAAGAGGGAGATCAGAGTAAGAAAAACAAACCTAATCCAGCAAAGAAACCAAGATTTCAGATATATGTAATATATATATAAATCCTCCGTTACTTGTTAATGTTGAAGAAAAATTAACTGTATTCATACACCTCACCGTAATCAGGAAAAACGTACACAAAAAGTTTTGTGATAACTCTCCACAGTAGAAGACTTGAAGAATCCTTTCCTCATTTTGAGGAGCCCTGCAGACACTGCAGCTTCAGTAACTTGTGTCAAAGGCTTTCCTGAAGTCCAGGTAGACTACATCAACAGCCTTTCCTTCATCCACCACATGGATTACTCAACCATAGAAGGAGGTCAGGTTGGTCAAGCAGGACCTGTCTTTCATGAACCCATGCTAGCTAGGCCTGATCCCCCGGTTGTCCTGTATGTGTCATGTGATCTCTCTTAAGATGATCTGTTCCATAACCTTCCCTGGCACCAAGGTCAGGCTGACAGGCCCGTAGTTCCCTGAATACTCCTTACGACCCTTCTTGTAGATGAGAGTCACACCGGCAAGCCTCCAATCCTCTAGGACCTCTCCAGTTGACCAGGAACACTGACAGATGATGGAAATCGGCTTGGCAATCACTTCTGACAGCTCCTCCAGCACCCTCAGGTGGATCCCATCCAGCCCCATGGACTCGTGGCACTCCAGGTGGAGTGGTAGGTCTGTTTCCACCTGAATCATGGGGGATTTATTCTGCTCCCCATCCAAGATTTCCAGGTCAGGGGTAGAGAACCACGAGGATAATTGGTCTGACTTTTAAAGACAGATGCAAAGAAGGCACTGAGAACATCAGTGGTCATGTTCCCCGCTGCATCCAGTAAAGGATGGAGATTCTCTTTAGCCCTCCTCTTAGAGTCAATATATTTGTAAAAAAACTTTTTTGTTCACTTTCACTACAGTGACCAGGCTGAGCTGAAGCTTGACTTTTGCCTTTATAATATTCTCCCTGCATATCCTAGCAACTTCTTTGTACTCTCCCCAAGTTGTCTGTCATTTCTTTCATAGGAGGTAGACTCTCTCTTTTCTCTTGGAGCCTCACAGAAAGTTCCACACTGGTCTTCTTCCTCACCAGCTCATTTCGCAGCACAGAGAGACAGCCTGCTCCTGTGCCCCTAAGACTTCCTTCCTGAAGAGCCTTCCTAGACTCTCTTACCCTCCAGGACTGACTTCCAAGACACCCTCCTTACCAGCCTCCTGGACACTTCAAAATCTGCCCTCTGGAAGCCCAAGGTAGCATTTTTGCTGATCCCCCTCCCAACTTCACCAAGAACACAGAACTCTTTAACAGTTTTTTGGTCGCTCTGCCCAGGAAAGCTCCCAACCTCTACACCTCCCACCAGTCCTTCTCTGTTTGTGAACAGCAGGTCTAACGGTGAACCTCCCTGGTAGGCTCTCTTACCAGCTGCATAAATGGAAATAGCCCATATGAACAAAGTTCTTTGCTAAATGTAATTCTGTATTTTTTTAATATTTCATTCCCCCGTACTGATATTTGAACAACATACAATGCCTTCCTGAGTTTATGGTGCTAGAATAAGACTTTCAAATAATGAGGTAAAATGTCATCTAATATCACAAGGTAACTTTCTCTTTGTAGTAGACCAAAGATATTTACTCAATTGGTATTAAATGCCCTGATTTTCTTGCCCCTGGCCATAAAACACACCTTAATGCATTAATTTTTCCCGAGCTACTTTCCTTTACTAAAATGTACTATTAGTCATTTGGTGTAATTATCACACCATGATAATGTCAAGGTCTTTGAAATTATTATGTGGCAGTAAAGACTTACTATCTTATAAGTAGCAATAAATATCTTGCTAAAATTGAGGTATTACACAATTGCTTTATTCTGACTGTGAAACCTGGAGAACCACCTTGTGAACTCGGCAGTACTGAGACAAAAATTATACACACTCACTACCGTCTTGCCAAGAGAGTAAAGCAGGCAAAAACTTCCATTGTAAGACTTCCATTGTGATTTTTGATAATCTTCAGAACTACTCAGTGTAAGCAGAAGTGAATATATGTAGGCAACTTAACAACAGACTTTAACAACAATTATATTTTAATGTTTATGCACTCCTGTACATAACAGTATGCTTCAGTCTCAATCTAGAAGAGAAGTTTAGTTTTGGAACACTCATACTTCTTTCCACTTCTCCCTGCCACCTCGAAATACTAAGGACAGCCTTAGTCACTGACCAAGCACATACATCCCATACTCTTCTTAACTGTAAAGCCATTAGGTTTCTTTTACTGCACTTTACATAAATAAGAACTTGTAAGATGCCATCACTAAGATCCAAAGTTTATGAAACAACCCATGAAATACAATCTCAGCAACAGTTCTGTTAGTTTAGTTGTCAGTTCATCGTACATTTTCCTTCTGTCTAAAATAGAGTCATAGGTTAATATTTATCAGTGTCCCTTTAAGAAAGCACTGCAGGTTAAAAGAACTTTAAAAAACAAGCAAAGAAAACCACATAAATAACAAAGTCTGCTTAAATATTTCCAGGATTTACAAAAAGCTGAAGTACATAATTTACGTTCTGAAGCAAGAGGGAGATAAATTTCACAAGATGAGCAGAACAAATTTTTCAAGCTAGCATTCATTTAAATGAAGCACTGAGCACAGTAATTCTACAAAGACCACACAGAGCAGGTCTTAAAATACCTTCCCATCTCACCTATCCATTTCTGCGCTCCTTGTCTTTCAAAACTCCTAAGTTTGCACTTACACCTTCTTACACTACCTTCTCTATAAAACTTCCTTATTCCCCATTTTTGATTCAGCAAAACTATAAGTCACTCTACATTCTCTTAATACATTCTCTTCAATACTCTATTGCAAATAAACCATTCACGTACAGACTCCTACACCCATATTCTTTCTTAGATGACATTTCAAATATCAGTTTATTTTTCGCTACCCACTACACCCAACCCCGCACATTTCATGAATTAGACAAAAAAACAAACAAACAAAAAAACAACACAACCCTGTAAGTTTCCATTTATCAACTTCAGATGATGTGAAGCCAAAAGGCTTTCCATACCAGCACCACTCACAGATCAACAGAGAAAGGAACAGGGAAAGAAAAAAATACCAAACTCTATCTTCCAATAAAGTTAAAGTCAGCTGCATCTTCACACACATTCCACTTGCTGGTGGATTTAAGAGAAGATTCCTAAAATCACACTGGTATTAAGTATCAAAACAAGAACTAAAGTTCATGCTATTCAGTTAATGTGGTAAACTGATCATACAGAGAGGATTCCCACAATAATCTCAACTCATGGACACTTTGGATGTGTTTCCTTTTAGGGACATTTTGCTTCTTCTAATGGAATGGGCGAAGTGGGACTCAGTATAAAAAATGATCTGTTTTGACTCCTGATCTTCAGAGAACCAGGCTTAAAGGGTTTCACCCCATCCTTTCAGAATACATTGAAAGAAGTCCACACAAAGCAGCAGCAGTTGTCCAAGCAATTTTAACAATGGCGTATTATACACAGAGGTCAAATATT
>JACDJE010000030.1:3116213-3276337 GCA_016647715.1 Pavo muticus
TTTTTTTAAAGAAAAACTACTGAGCAGGACTCTAAAAGCTACAGAACAGTCTTTTCTCTGGAGTACAACATGTGGTGGTTACAACTGTACAGTATTGTAAAGATGACATCTGAAATCAAGGCACTGAGTCAAACAAGCAGTGAGAAAGCATCTCCATTGCTTAGTAAAATCAAATAGATGTTATGTTTAAAAGATCCGTTGACATGAACAGGCAATTATGACTTCAAGCATTCCATTTTACATGTTTTAATTTAAAGGGCTAAAGGCTGTTTCAAAGTAGAAACATTTACAGTGCTGAATAAATATGCAACTGTATTTACGCAACACTACCTATGAGAGGGCACCATTTCATGCCTTAGTCCCACAATCAGTGTTTCAGAAAGCAAGATCCACCTACATGCACGTCTGAAAGAGGGAGATCAGAGTAAGAAAAACAAACCTAATCCAGCAAAGAAACCAAGATTTCAGATATATGTAATATATATATAAATCCTCCGTTACTTGTTAATGTTGAAGAAAAATTAACTGTATTCATACACCTCACCGTAATCAGGAAAAACGTACACAAAAAGTTTTGTGATAACTCTCCACAGTAGAAGACTTGAAGAATCCTTTCCTCATTTTGAGGAGCCCTGCAGACACTGCAGCTTCAGTAACTTGTGTCAAAGGCTTTCCTGAAGTCCAGGTAGACTACATCAACAGCCTTTCCTTCATCCACCACATGGATTACTCAACCATAGAAGGAGGTCAGGTTGGTCAAGCAGGACCTGTCTTTCATGAACCCATGCTAGCTAGGCCTGATCCCCCGGTTGTCCTGTATGTGTCATGTGATCTCTCTTAAGATGATCTGTTCCATAACCTTCCCTGGCACCAAGGTCAGGCTGACAGGCCCGTAGTTCCCTGAATACTCCTTACGACCCTTCTTGTAGATGAGAGTCACACCGGCAAGCCTCCAATCCTCTAGGACCTCTCCAGTTGACCAGGAACACTGACAGATGATGGAAATCGGCTTGGCAATCACTTCTGACAGCTCCTCCAGCACCCTCAGGTGGATCCCATCCAGCCCCATGGACTCGTGGCACTCCAGGTGGAGTGGTAGGTCTGTTTCCACCTGAATCATGGGGGATTTATTCTGCTCCCCATCCAAGATTTCCAGGTCAGGGGTAGAGAACCACGAGGATAATTGGTCTGACTTTTAAAGACAGATGCAAAGAAGGCACTGAGAACATCAGTGGTCATGTTCCCCGCTGCATCCAGTAAAGGATGGAGATTCTCTTTAGCCCTCCTCTTAGAGTCAATATATTTGTAAAAAAACTTTTTTGTTCACTTTCACTACAGTGACCAGGCTGAGCTGAAGCTTGACTTTTGCCTTTATAATATTCTCCCTGCATATCCTAGCAACTTCTTTGTACTCTCCCCAAGTTGTCTGTCATTTCTTTCATAGGAGGTAGACTCTCTCTTTTCTCTTGGAGCCTCACAGAAAGTTCCACACTGGTCTTCTTCCTCACCAGCTCATTTCGCAGCACAGAGAGACAGCCTGCTCCTGTGCCCCTAAGACTTCCTTCCTGAAGAGCCTTCCTAGACTCTCTTACCCTCCAGGACTGACTTCCAAGACACCCTCCTTACCAGCCTCCTGGACACTTCAAAATCTGCCCTCTGGAAGCCCAAGGTAGCATTTTTGCTGATCCCCCTCCCAACTTCACCAAGAACACAGAACTCTTTAACAGTTTTTTGGTCGCTCTGCCCAGGAAAGCTCCCAACCTCTACACCTCCCACCAGTCCTTCTCTGTTTGTGAACAGCAGGTCTAACGGTGAACCTCCCTGGTAGGCTCTCTTACCAGCTGCATAAATGGAAATAGCCCATATGAACAAAGTTCTTTGCTAAATGTAATTCTGTATTTTTTTAATATTTCATTCCCCCGTACTGATATTTGAACAACATACAATGCCTTCCTGAGTTTATGGTGCTAGAATAAGACTTTCAAATAATGAGGTAAAATGTCATCTAATATCACAAGGTAACTTTCTCTTTGTAGTAGACCAAAGATATTTACTCAATTGGTATTAAATGCCCTGATTTTCTTGCCCCTGGCCATAAAACACACCTTAATGCATTAATTTTTCCCGAGCTACTTTCCTTTACTAAAATGTACTATTAGTCATTTGGTGTAATTATCACACCATGATAATGTCAAGGTCTTTGAAATTATTATGTGGCAGTAAAGACTTACTATCTTATAAGTAGCAATAAATATCTTGCTAAAATTGAGGTATTACACAATTGCTTTATTCTGACTGTGAAACCTGGAGAACCACCTTGTGAACTCGGCAGTACTGAGACAAAAATTATACACACTCACTACCGTCTTGCCAAGAGAGTAAAGCAGGCAAAAACTTCCATTGTAAGACTTCCATTGTGATTTTTGATAATCTTCAGAACTACTCAGTGTAAGCAGAAGTGAATATATGTAGGCAACTTAACAACAGACTTTAACAACAATTATATTTTAATGTTTATGCACTCCTGTACATAACAGTATGCTTCAGTCTCAATCTAGAAGAGAAGTTTAGTTTTGGAACACTCATACTTCTTTCCACTTCTCCCTGCCACCTCGAAATACTAAGGACAGCCTTAGTCACTGACCAAGCACATACATCCCATACTCTTCTTAACTGTAAAGCCATTAGGTTTCTTTTACTGCACTTTACATAAATAAGAACTTGTAAGATGCCATCACTAAGATCCAAAGTTTATGAAACAACCAATGAAATACAATCTCAGCAACAGTTCTGTTAGTTTAGTTGTCAGTTCATCGTACATTTTCCTTCTGTCTAAAATAGAGTCATAGGTTAATATTTATCAGTGTCCCTTTAAGAAAGCACTGCAGGTTAAAAGAACTTTAAAAAACAAGCAAAGAAAACCACATAAATAACAAAGTCTGCTTAAATATTTCCAGGATTTACAAAAAGCTGAAGTACATAATTTACGTTCTGAAGCAAGAGGGAGATAAATTTCACAAGATGAGCAGAACAAATTTTTCAAGCTAGCATTCATTTAAATGAAGCACTGAGCACAGTAATTCTACAAAGACCACACAGAGCAGGTCTTAAAATACCTTCCCATCTCACCTATCCATTTCTGCGCTCCTTGTCTTTCAAAACTCCTAAGTTTGCACTTACACCTTCTTACACTACCTTCTCTATAAAACTTCCTTATTCCCCATTTTTGATTCAGCAAAACTATAAGTCACTCTACATTCTCTTAATACATTCTCTTCAATACTCTATTGCAAATAAACCATTCACGTACAGACTCCTACACCCATATTCTTTCTTAGATGACATTTCAAATATCAGTTTATTTTTCGCTACCCACTACACCCAACCCCGCACATTTCATGAATTAGACAAAAAAACAAACAAACAAAAAAACAACACAACCCTGTAAGTTTCCATTTATCAACTTCAGATGATGTGAAGCCAAAAGGCTTTCCATACCAGCACCACTCACAGATCAACAGAGAAAGGAACAGGGAAAGAAAAAAATACCAAACTCTATCTTCCAATAAAGTTAAAGTCAGCTGCATCTTCACACACATTCCACTTGCTGGTGGATTTAAGAGAAGATTCCTAAAATCACACTGGTATTAAGTATCAAAACAAGAACTAAAGTTCATGCTATTCAGTTAATGTGGTAAACTGATCATACAGAGAGGATTCCCACAATAATCTCAACTCATGGACACTTTGGATGTGTTTCCTTTTAGGGACATTTTGCTTCTTCTAATGGAATGGGCGAAGTGGGACTCAGTATAAAAAATGATCTGTTTTGACTCCTGATCTTCAGAGAACCAGGCTTAAAGGGTTTCACCCCATCCTTTCAGAATACATTGAAAGAAGTCCACACAAAGCAGCAGCAGTTGTCCAAGCAATTTTAACAATGGCGTATTATACACAGAGGTCAAATATTAGAAAGAGGAAAAAGGCAGCCTGAAGATTTTTGAAAAATCCAGACCTTGTCATTTAACTTCTACTTTTGTTTGATTCAAAAGCTACATTTTGGATTATCATTTATCTTTTCATTCGAGATAGACAACCATCGCAAATGCAATAAATACCACAACTGGACACAGTATCTGGTAAATGAAACTATAACTCATGTTAGTACAAGGTCTCAGAGAACAAAGAGAGATGGTAAATAAATAAGGCCAAGAATGCATAACACATTCAGTTTATAAATAAAATCTTGCCCTTAAAATTCCCATCTGTGTCAGAAGCCAATCTTGTTTCTTCAAAGTTTAGCTGAAGGCCTTTTTAAGTGTAAGCTTGAAGCTTTACACTCTGGCTTACGTTTTCAAACACCCAGGGTCAAGTTTTGCAGTGCAAAGACTTTCAACTCTTTCAAGCAGGACATTTATACTGATATACAGCTAGCTGAGAGCATCAAGATGTAGCTATTTCAGAGTTTGTAACTTTCAGTTCTTTCATAAAGAATTCTTAGTCTATAAGGAATCAAGGGGACATTTAATTTTGTTACCATAGATCAGTGATACTTCAGCACAACAAGGTTTTTTTATTCCCTGTGTATTAATACTATGATTACGGTGAGATTTGAGGCCCAACACAGTAAATGAGTTCTACTAATAAGAGCCAATAGACCTCCAATGCTGTTCTTTTTGTATTGCTACACAGTTCACATATCTTAAGTACTGTGGTAAAGAGGCGAAAGAGCGGTGGTATAAAAAGTGAATTTCAGTTAACTGAAAAAACAAGCAATTACAACGTGCCCCAAACAGAAACTTTCTTCTAGCAGAGGGATGAGAGTTTATCAGAGTCAGTCCATGATCTCTTTCTTTACGATGTAAAATATAACACAGCATCAGACTATGCAACTACAGACAACTCACAATGTATTGCTTCAGACTGTTTAGACACGACATGGTAATTCAAGAAACAAGCTGTCATTTTAAAAAATAAAATAAAGCATGCCTGCACTGGAATAAATGTATTCTATTTATAAAGATTTTTACTTTTGCCATAGAAATCTTGTTCATGAAAGGAATACAGCTAGACATCCACAAAGAACTCAAAATCAGGGCATGAAATTAAAAAGAAAGTAATTGATTTAACACGCATCTTTATACAGGATAAGAAAGGGCAGAGGACATTTCTTGTAATTACACTGTGGTCAAACAAAAGATTAAGTTTAGTTATTATCTTAAGAAAGCAAAAAAAAAAGCACAAATGAAGTTTGATAAAATTGATCATACACATATGAACTCAGATAAACTACTATACTTGGAGAAAAAACAGCTGCACACTTATCTTCCTGTATACATACAGTAGAACGTAATACAAAGCTAATGATGTAGACTTAACCTAAAGTCATAACAAGTATGTCTAAAAATCTCTCTACAATAACATTAAATTTTACACTATATTCACAGACTTTTTTTGTACCTGCAAGTAAGGTTAGGGTCAACATTCCTTGACAGAAGTAGTTCTGCGGTCTTCAAGATCTTTTTCTCTGAAGCATGAGCAGCACATGCTGCCATCAGCACCGTGTACTTATCTGTTTTGAAACTTACAGTTAGAAAATTACATACATAAATTTAAATACCATACAAATCCAAATTTCCTTTAAAAGCCTTAACATTTGGTAGAGCTGTTAATCAGGTTCTGATAAACAAAGATATTTAGAAAAAGATATGAAACTTGTTTTTCTTCCAGTGAACATCACTAGAATTATCACGTCAGATAAAGGCATCTAAATAGAGAAGATACTCAGAAAGACTAGAGTGAATGAATGTAGCAGAGCTTCCATCCCTACTGAAGGTGAGGATGCTGCTTAGCTATCCCCCAGAAAAACCTGTAGCTTAACTTTAGGTTCTTGTTTCTCCAATCTTGGTCTACACCAGTAGCTTCACTATTCCTCGTTCGTCCCCACCTCTTCCCAAAATACAGTCATGAGAAGAAACAACTTACAGGAAGTAAAAGAAAAAAAGCACAGAATATTTTTAACATATAGCAACATAAACTTTAGGGAGAACAGAAGCCCATAGAAAGGGCAGTTGAAGGAATAAGGGCTTTATTTAAACGGCTTAAGGAAATCAGTTAAGAACCTAGACTACTATCATGCAGCAGTGGCAGGAGGAAGATAGCAAAAGGAGGTGTGTTTTATTAGATGTTCTTTAAATTCACATTTATATAATACATGAGATTGAACAGGAGGGACCAGTGTATTTAATCCAGCTCTGAAGCTAATAGGGTGCCATGGGATTGCTCTGCTCATGAATTAGAACTGCACACCACTGCCATTTGTCCAGAGAACAGAGATCATCTTTCCTCTGGTCTTCCTGCAGATATGCAGTAAGTATCGTACCAAAAGGACCTTAGTGAGCTCCCTGGCTCTAGAATCAGTTAGGAGACCGTTGTTTGAACAACAGCTCATTTTGCTTATTGCACAAACCTGCATACAAGCTCAAACATGCCTTTAACAATTTAACCAGTATAATGTTAACTGTACATACTTCTGATCATACCATGAAGCGTTCCAACCTATTTTCTCTTTCCTGCAAAATCTTAAGATTGTGTATGCACTAACACCTTTGTCAAATGAAATCGGATTTTATTATATTTGAGAAGCTTGTTATGCACTTCACCCCAATCTGCTCTACTTCTCACGATTTCTTGTCCCCCACTACACCAACCTAAGATCTTGTGTTCAAATTCACCTGGGTTTTTATACACCATCTTGTAACTTTCAACTATGTCATGTAGAAATCATACCACATATAAACAAAAACTTCAGCATATTACACAAAAAAATCAAGTTTCATGGAGTTAAACTCCTCAACAAGTAATGAACATTTCAGTAAAGTTACACTGACAAACTCTTAATCAAAATGTTTAACCCGTTACCAACAATAACATGAACTGAGAGCTGGCAGGACTTCAAACAAAAGACAGCAATAAACATTATTAATCTGGGAATTCTATTTAAGAAGAAACTGTAGTTGTATTCGTATTCAGTAGTTCAGATAGCGGGAAGGAGCAGGAAGTTGATTCCTGCGAGCCTAACTATAGCTCATACACGAGCAAGAAAAGAAGAAACACCCTGGAAAACACAGGTTTCTCTTCTGGGCAAAGAAACTGGTAAGAGACTGCAAAAATATCAGCCTGTATGATTAGCTGAAAAATCCTGAAGACACAGTGAATTTACACCTCAAAGACACTACATTCTGACCTCATCGCACAGTGAATATTACATCTAGCCCCTTGTTCTTCATGACTACCAATTCATTCTACTATTAGGGTAAAATTAAGTAACCAGCTTACAAAGAATAATTGTAATGTGGCAAGGGATAATTAGCAGTATAGCTACTATTAAGATTACAAGGCTATAGGACTATTAGTACAGAATCACTGCTGATACAGAACAACCAGGACTGGTGATATTTCATACCACATCAGGATGGCATAGCTTTATCAAACACATTTGGCCTGATATGAATCAATGACTGGCAAGACTGCTTCTGATTGGACAGTACTCCATTGCGTGTATGCCCTAGCTACTGTTTCCCCGCACAGACTACCAGGGAAACCAGCTAAGAAACCTGATCCCAGCAAGGTGCCACTTAAGGCAGATGCAGCTGGTCACACACTGAAAAAATGCCACATATGTTGGTTAACTGGTTGGCCGAAACTGCTGCCCATAGCAGTTTCTGCCCAATATTTAGCTTTCTACAGCCATAAACACTGAACAGGTATGAGTTGTAGGCAGACACATGGAAGTCCTCTACTGTTGGCTACAAGGACATTTAGAAGCAGAATTGTGCAAGCAATCTGAGTTTGTACACAGATCAGCTCCTAAGAAGTTCAGAAAAAAATTAAAGCCAGATTCGTACCATCTGCACTGCAGTTTACTACTTCTATCACAAACGTTGGCAAGCTACTGGAATATAAGATCACTGTTTTATGTACTTCACAATATTGTGTCTTTTGTCAGCATCTTCTGTATTGTGATGTCTTTTCTTGATCTTCCAACACAGTGAAGCAGAAAGAAAATACTACAGTTGAAGTAGGAAAGTTATTAATAAGCTGTAAAAATTGACAGGTATTACCTAGAAGTTCCACTGAACTCTTGCAGAAAAACCTGATCCAGCAACACACTGAAGAAGTTTTCACTTAATATAAAACTTGTGCTCTAGATTTAGAGAAATCCACATTTGTTCCCTATTAATTAGACAGCTATTCCTGTAGACACTTTATTTCTTCAGTTACTGCCCAGAGGAGAATTACTGTTCATCATCACCTTGCAAAACTCACATTTGACCTGCTCCTGAGACTGTTAGAGTGTAGTCAGTAAAAAATAATTAAAAAAAAACCACCCTATTAACTATTAACCTAAAATCCACTACATATTTATTACTTTAGTCTGAAACAAGACACAGTGCAATCATGGACAGGTTTCAAACCTGCATGTTTGAAAGGCCAATGTTGAGTGGCTGGAGAGCAATAAACTGGTACAACTCAGGCGAGAAGAAATACACACGTGGCCTTAAAGATGAATCCATAGCACATATCCAGTTGGAAAGCTGAACAGAAGAATCGTTATATTTTTGAGTTAAAAGAGTACTTCTGTTAGATTTAGGAGGGATGAGATAACGTCATCATGATGTATTTAAAAACAGTGGGTACCAATCAGAATTTGGGATTCTAGCTGTTTTCTGCAGGTACATACTACATAACAGGATCAAAGGACATTTTAACTCTGAAACTTCATGGGAGAATTGTTGAACAAGTATTTCCAAGCTCCATTTTTAAAGAAGCACTCGGAGACTGGGAGCTAGAAGGGAGACAGAGAAAGAGAGAAAGAGGGAACAAAAAAAACCCTCTATTAACTGAACACAGATGAGATCCAAGAACACATTTTTTAATTTAAAACTACTACTTTTAGTTCAAAATTAGGAAATCTAGACTGTGAACTTGGATTTTTTTCCTACATATACAAAAAAGGGAGTACAGGTAGGACAATGTCTGTTACTGAGAGCTACTGGACGTTATGTTTCATTTACACCTTACCTATTTCAAAACACGCATTAGCACCTCTGTCCAGAAGAAGACGTACTACTGCATAATCAGCCACACTGGCAGCATGCATCAGGGGAGTCCATCCGAACTGAATGCTAGCTTCTATGTCTATACCTGTCAAAATTAAGATACTAAAATTTTAAAATTACACCAAAACAAAGATGCATTTTGTAATTCTCATTCAAGTATGTGCTGTTACAAAGGTTACACTCCTTTTGCACACAGACCTAATGAGAGGACTTCCGCAGTATATTTTCATTTTATATATACAACTTCATCTGGAAAGCAGCTTTTAGAACTGACCCCAAGGAAGCCTACTTCTCAATCCACGCAGTTAAACACAATAGGAAAATTACACTGAACAAAAAAACACGTAAGTGCTAAATATAGCTGCAAAAATAATTTCAGATTAGTACACAATCTGCTTTTTTTCCACTTAGGTAGTACAGCTTTACCTCAATCAACCCCTTCCCCCCAAATTTTCATTCTTACCAAGCCGTGGTAGAACCAACTTGCTTGTCATACCATTAGGACCATACTAAGCTTTTCCTACGTCATAGCTCCTTTTACTCTCTGCTTTCCAATGTAGCTAAGCAGCAAATACGTTTCATGTTCCCGTACTAACAAAATATTAGCTTAATAGAACGAAACAGAGGATAATGCAAGATTCAGTCAAAATCACAAGTTCTGTCTGTTAATCTGTGTAACGGCCACAGCTTCCCCTGTGGGTAAAACTAAGCTTGACAGACTGCTCTCCCAGATTCACCAAAAACTAAGTGCCAGACCCAGCAACTTATCTAACAACTTTGAAATAAAAACCTCTGTTGATTTTCACAGTAAGATGAATCACTCCTTCAATAATTCCTCAAATATTATTTCCTCTATCGCACTTAGTTTCTATCTGCTGATTCCATATGTTAGTCAAACGTGATTATGAACAATTAAAACTACTTTTTTTACAGTAGACAGTTGTGGTGAAAAAAAATCCCATCCTAAAAAATTTCTGATAGTTGAGCTACATGCTTATTTCTTCATGCAGGATGTGTTTCCCTGCCTTGGTAGTTTGTCAAAGATGTGATCAGCAGGCATCACAAAGTCATTAAAGCTGAGGGAGTAAAAAGTCACTGCTCTAGGATTGATTCTTTAACTGTTCAAGATAAGGAGTTGTATAAGGAATCAATAAGGAGGAAACATTCAATGAATGCCAGGTATTGAACCATTCTTACTCCTGCTAGCCATATAACCTATGACCAGACACATATATACATACTACAATCTTTACTACCACAGCATCACAGCTTGTGCGTAGTATACAAAACATTTCATTGTGGTCCACAACCAAGTTCTACAGGGAGAGCCAGTAAGTCATATCTGAACTTCCTTTTAGACAAATCACTTTAAAAGTTTAGGAAGTTTGATATCCAACAGTATCAGGAGTAGGAAAGGAATACTGGAAAGCTCGCGCTCTCAGCATAAAGAAACCACTTTCCCTCTTTTGAGGAAAAGTAGTCCAAGCAACTACAACTCCCATCTAGAGCTTTTTATTTTAATGTGTATTTAAATAATAGTGACAAAATATCTACTTGGCAGCCATATAGAGACTTGCTAAAACACCTGAGATAGCATTTTCCTCATTGCTTTCTTTACGTGTATAGCAGACAGTATTTGCCACAGTGCTTTTCCCAAGTCTAGGAATGGTCTTATTTGCAGTTGGACACCAAAACCGTGGTACAATTTTTTTAGCATGCAGTCTCCTACAGTCTTTCTAGTGAGTGTCTTGATGCATCATGCACTCTGGAAGTCACAATGCAACCAGTTATCCTCATTGGAAGAAACAGAAATGACAACTGAAACAGCACCAAGACACTCGTGTTGCTTTTTGACTGCATCATTATAGTTGTTGACCAAACTATAGTTTGGTCTCCCAAAAGTTAACTACCCAGACTCTCATTACATGAACTGTTCTGGAAGAGAGCAGCGTTCATCTGATATTTAAAAGGGCTCTTAAGAAGTCCTATAAGGCAACAGTGAAGCCTAGAAAAAAAAGACCGGCAAGATGGCTGCAGCATCATGGTCCCAGGGATCCAACCAGTACCAAGGCATCACTCCAGTACCTACAACTGCTCATACCCAGGAACCTGGGTCCTATGACCCAAGGCTGCAGGCCTGCTGCTGTTTTAGATCCTCACTCATTCCTACTGACAGCAGCATGGATATGTGGGCCGCTATAGCCTAGGGGTCACATTCCAGTTGCCATGACTAACTATGCTATCTCCAGCTGACAACACCACTGACTCACGGACACTCCAGCCCATAGACTCAGTTTATTTGAGGGACAAATTATAAAACCTGCCCAACCCTGACCATTGCAGGGGGTTTTGAACTTTTGATCTTTAAGAACCTAAGCCATTCCACAATTCTTTGAAAACAACTGGTACAGCAAAATTTCTCTTCTATTAGAAATACTCATTTCTTTTAAGTCTGTCAACACTCAGCACTGTGGCTCCACAATACCTTAAAGCTGAGCAAGTTAATCAAAGCTGCTGACGGCTCTGACTGCTGGGGGAGCTATGGTTCTCAACTGACCTGGGATTCAAGTCCCAGACTGGCTGGAAAATTGTTCATTTTTCTCCCCCTACACAGGTTACTATTGTTTATTGTCTGAACATCCTTCCATATGAACACACGAGCTCCAAGCCACAAGCAAAGACAGGATTGGAAGAGACCACTGAAAAAATAGGAGTGACTGTAGTTTCATCTTTGATCAGTCTGATCTGCCAAAAGGTCCTCCTAACTTTTAGTCCCATTTAAAAAAAAAAAAACATATAGATTATACAGTATTAACTATTTTACTTCCAGAGCAGATTAAAATGCCAGAGTCATCTTTGCGCCTTCTACTTCTTTGCGTTAATTTTTAATGACATACACTTCAGAAAACTCTTCTCGGTATGTTACCATTTTATAGGAGGGCTAAGAGAAGACACGGCACTTGGCCATCTCCTAAAGGAGCTCTATGAAACTCCCTCAGCACTACTGATTCTTAAAGCTATCATTATGCAAGCCAAAAGACAACATGTTCTTGTTCTGCCTGAAAGAACGTCCATAACTGTTGCTAGGAAATCCCCTTCCAATACAAACCTGGAGTCAGAACACGGGTTGCAAGACTCCTACAAGCTTTACTGAACATAAACTAAAGGCAACTTTAGAGGCAAAGATTTCATCTGACTAATACCTTTCTTCAGAAACACCTCCCTGTGAGAAAGGCATTACGTTCAACTGCTCAGAAGAAATCGTACTGGATGTGTCAAAATTATTGTTAATCATCATCTTAGAAAATGCATAGATTCTCTTGCAATGCATAGATTCCATTGTGCATTTTAGGGGACAGGACACCAGACTACAGGAATCTTTGTCTTGACCTTACATTCCTACCATCATCTTCCAAACAGACAGCTCATTATGTGGCTGGCATCAACACAAAGGTTCTGAGCTAATACTATTTCTCTGAATTACAAGCAGTTAAAAATGGCCAAATGTAACAAAACAGTTATTCAATCTAATGCAAAGATATCACTAAAAATGCTAAATAAGAACAGGTTTTTTCAGTGTAGGACTGAAGATGTATTTCACTCATTACTACTAGCTTTGACTTAATACTGATCTAAATGAAAATTCTTCCAAACTGTGATAGAAACACCCTTCTAAAAGGGCAAGCAACATCACCGCTTTAAAACTCAGAAAAAACTCAGTGCTAACTAAAAACCTACTTTCTTCCAAGCATAAGACATTTTCTAAGAGAACAAACTCTAGGCTACTATATTCTGCTTGCTTGCTGAAGCAGAACTTCCTGGTAATTATCACTAGGCAGGTCAACTCAGCTACACAGTTTCTGATTGCCCTGGATGCTTCAATTAGTGATCCAATTCTCCTAACACTATATAGCAGAAACACTGCAGAGAAATACTGAGTAACAGAAAAGGGAAAAAAAGGTTTCAGTTTTAAAACAAACAACCTTTCAGAGGCAAATGCCACACAGATGCTATTAGACCCTCGGGAATCACAAAAACTTTGTCCAGCTGATGTTGCCAAGACAGCAGTATTACACATGGCACATACCAGAGATGTAACAACGCTGTGAGTAAAAAAACATGGAATTCCCAAATTGAAGGGTTTTTTGTTTTTTTTTTTAAAGCTTCTAATGTCCCCCTTTGCAACACTCAAAGTAAGTAAGAACACACACTGAATTCTCACTATCAATTTAAAATACCTCAATTTCGGTGTTTGCAATGGGTATTTTCAGTTAAAGGTATGCCTGAAAACAAAGAAACACCTTATTTCATCATACACCATAGCTTTCTGATTTCAGGACTCCTGATTGACCAAATAAATATAAATTAGAAGGAACTTCCTGAAATATATCACGCTGAGACACTGAAAAAAGTAATTTCATTCCACATCATATATTGGAAACATTCACATATCTGTACAGTAATCCCAGACATTACTTTGAAGCAAGAAACTTCAAAGCTTTAGAATTTTTTCCAAGTTCAATTAAATATATTCAGATTCCTATTTGACTTTCATCACCTGAGTTTAAGAGTTCTTCAATAAGCGACACATCACCACTTGTCAGAGCTTTCTGAAACGCATCTTTCTTGTCTGCTGGCGACACCTGATCCAGCTGCTAGACAGACAAAGAAAAATTAAGTCAGAACATGGTAACTGTTTTAAGGTAAAATTAACAGCTTGATTTCGGTGTAAAAACACTAACGATCTCTGTGAGACAGTGCACAGGAGTGGGGGTTGAGCAGTGGAGAAAAAAAGCACAGTAGGACTCTCCTTCTTCCACTTCTCAGACCTGCTCTGCTTTAAAAAAAAAATAAATAAATTTAGGATTACGTTTTTTCAAAAGGTTCAATTCTCTGAAAATGTAACTAAATTCCTTCTCAATGGATGTGGCATCCTCCTACAGCGCGCTAGGTTTTTCTTAAAGGTATGTCATTTTAATTAGGACTCCTTTCATAGAATCATAGATCCTTAGAGTTGGAAGGGACCTCTGAAAGCCATCCAGTCTAACTCCCCTGCAATGAACAGGGACACCACAGCTGTATCAGGTTGACCAGGGCCTTATCCAGCTTCACCTTGAAAGTCTCCAGAACAACGCTGCAACGTGTTTCTTTGCTTTTTTTGCACATTTCACATACTGCAAAGCATGGCATTACAAAAAACAAATCCACTACAATCAGACAGAAGTGGCAATTTGAGGCAGTGCAGGACCATGGTTATGCATTGGCTTAACCCAGCGCTGAATCCACTGCTGGAAAAGGGTCACTGCTCCTCCTCCCTCTTACTGCTGTGGTGGCTGAGAAATTTGTTTTGATGTGTCATACATGGCTCGTCTAAAGAAGGATTTGACCAAAGGTCCAGTTTATGAATAGGACTGCTGCCTGACTCATGTCCCTTTCACGCGCATATTGCGTTGTTCGTTCGAGATTAAAGCTGCAGATGCAGATTGCTGCAAGCATTACCCAGATTATCCACAATTAATACAGCAATAAATTAAGATCATTTAACTCGGTCGTTTCTTTGCAAATACAAGACATATTTCATAGATAATTCTGAAGTTGTACTGTACAAATCAGAATTACGCAGCATACTGTAATCTACCTCTCCCGTAACTTCTATAAAGTGATAACTAACAAGTAATTAACGTCTATCGAAGTGATGACAAGAACCAAGCAATAAAATAATTCAGACTTATTTCCGATCCACTTAGCAAACAACTTCCACCTCCCGCATATTTTTGGATAGGAACCTTGCTATAAGATCAAGGCCAAAGACCGGAGGACAGCCTTTTGCAGACGACTGCTCATTTCCAGCACACAGCCAACTCCAGCCAGGAGAAAAAGCCACGCAGACCTCCCCGACCGCAGCCCACGCTCCCTCCCGTCCCCTCAGCAGAGGCGCTCCGCCCGACCTGCGGCCCCTGGCACGCCACGCCGATATCCCAACAGTCCTCATCGTCGCTGTCGTAGTCCTCGTCGCCTCCCGCCGTGACGCGGGAGCCCCACACCGCGGCGCACATGGCAGCACGCGCGCGCGGCACGAGTTTCACTGACGTCACGGCGGCGCCGAAGGGTCACGTAGCCGCGGCGCCTTCCCGCGCGACGCGAGCCGGGGGCTGTAACCTCTGGGCGCGTGCGCGTGCTCCGGCGTGTGCGCGCTGCCGTGCAGGAAAAGCTTGGGGCGGGGGCGAGAGGGCTGAGCCTGGGTACTGCGCTGTTATGCCGTAGTGCGTGCTCCCCATCTCAAAACCGTGGCTATGCTTTTTGGAGAGATGATAACACGTTGTCTATAACGAGGTTCACGGGAATCACAAGAGTCGTAGGGGTTGGGAGGGACCTCATTGAGAGGATCATTTAGTCCAGCCGCCCGCTAAAGCAGGTCCCCTGCAGTAGTGCACAGGAATCACAGAATCACAGAATCATAGGGATTGGAAGGGACTTCCAGAGATCACCGAGTCCAACCCCCCAGCCAAAGCAAGTTCCCTACACCAGGTCGCACAGGTGGGCGTCCAGGCGTGTCTTGAATATCTCCAGAGAAAGAGACTCCACAACTTCCCTGGGCAGCCTGTTCCAGTGCTCCATCACCCTCACTGTAAAGAAGTTCTTGCGCATATTGGTGCGGAACTTCCTATGCTCCAGTTTCTGGCCGTTTCCCCTCATCCTGTCAAAAGGAAGGCAGGTTCAGAGTATCTCCAGAACAGGAGACTTCACAACCTCTGGGCTGCAACGTGAAGCTGCTTCAAAAATGGACGACGAACCATGTTTTGTATTTTATCCATAAGCACAATGGTGCTTTGAGCTTGGTGCAGACCTTGCCTGAATCTGAAGTGAGTTTGGTCTTCCACCAAAAGAGAACAGAAAGGAAGAAGGCAGGGCTTGCCAAAGAGGCATGTGCTCCTGCTCAGGACAGTGCAGACCTTGAGCCTCTGACAGCAGAAAAGTTCATTTTGGGGAACTTGTTTTTAACCAAAATATCACTCAAATAGAAGGTGGCTGTGAAGCGCTTCTTCCTTCTTACATTTTGTCTTTCATAAAGTGCAGTGCAAGGTGCTGCCTTACTGTGTAAGTGCCTTACGATGTAAGGCAGCTTTCCCCAAAATGGGGATTTGTGGGTTAGCTAGAACTTTCTTACAACATACAAAATGCTATAAAACTCCCAAGTATTCAAAATAATAATAACAATAGGCACCATCATGGTGTGTGTGTTCCACTCATGAATTCCTGATGCTTTTTTTTTTTTTTTAAAAAAAGTTGCTTTTCTCTAACATAAGAGAATAGTTGTATAACTTCTTTGAAGCTGTACAGGCCTACCAGTCTTCCAAATTATGGACTCTAGACCCAGGATAAGGCTTCTGTAATATTCTTTCTTTGGCTCAGCTGTGTTAAGGAATAGGAGCTTGCTAGTAAAATTTGCACCCCTAGCTGCTGAACTCTAGAAACAATGGAGGATGCCTTTTTACTGTTGATCTGATGGGTATGAAGGGTAGTTCTAACAGGTTACGTTACTATCTGTAGATTCCTTATTTTTTACACACTGCTGCTTATTCACTGCTGAGTATTTGATGTGATGTGTTTGTCCAGCTTTAGGTTTCAAAGATTGAGTTCTGTTGCTTTTTTCACCCCTTTTCTATGTGCCACCTCTGGTATGATTAAAACATCACAACACTTCAGATGCAGCCTACGTGCTGCTTCTTTGTTCAAAGGCCACCTCTTTTAAAAGGGCAGTTCCAGTAACGGCCCTGATGGTCCCTAGTGCTACAAAAAATAAACCCTTTTGAAACAGTGTGCAAAAGATACAGCTAATGCACCTGACAGGTGATTCAAATGTGAATATTCTGATAATGCAGAAACTTCTATCACGTAACCTCTCCTTGTGTGTCTGCATGGAGCTGTGAGTCAAACATTGCTGTTGATGTGGATGCTCCCTCTTAACACTCTTCTTGCTCCTGTCCATTTGTGACCTTGAAGTCTGTCTTCAGTTTTTCAGCAAAGCACTCTTCATTGTGGTTTCTAGTGTGGTAAGTCCTGGCTGCTATCCATGTTTGCCAAATATCTGTATGTTTTTACTTACTTTGGTGAGAGCAGTTCCCAGTATCTTTTCCTCAATGCTATGCTGTGCTCATTTTACATGCAAAAGGCAATTATAAAATGGCTCAAGCTGGGAAAACATCTCAGAATAATTTCCTGTATCACACAGGGCATCAGAACAAGCACGAAAAGCCAACTCTTAAAAAACGAAACCACCTAATCTACATGCAGCCTAGCTCCATGTACTTGTATGTCAGCCTATATTATGTATACCTGTTAAAATTATGGTGGGTAGTAAGAATTGCAACCACTGGATGCAGTAAATAGCAGTATTCTTGTAAGAATACATTTTTACTCTAAATAAAGAACTTCTTTAATATACTGTCAGCCTTCAGCCACCCTTCTTACTGGCCATACTTCAGCTTGTTTTTATTTATCAGCTGAATTCTTATTTCATGATCTGCTGTTGAACAGATTTCATTCGTTGACTGAATTTCTTCTGTATTTTTACCTGTACCTCATGTTTTGTCTCACATCGGACCAATGTATGTATGGATATTTATTCTGACATGGTTGGTATTTCAACTGGTTTAATTCCCTCTGTTTCAGACCAAAAGGTCTGAAATGAGTAAATGTTTAAAGACTTTGATGTTGGGAAAGTAGTGTTCTTGGGAGGAGAATCAGAATTAGTAAATGTTTAAAGAGAATGACTCTGTGAACCTTAACTGCTGCAATAATGTTCTACTAACAATGCAGCAGCTAATAATTTAGAGATTTAACAGCAATTGCATTTTAGTGGCATTCTATGTAATATTCTCAATTACAGGTACTATTTTGAGTAAGACTGTGCCCCTTCAGAATTATTGTTACATAATTTCTATCTGCAATAACACTAAGATACAGAATCACTGAGTTTTTGCAGTAAAGCGCATTAGCTGGGTATGACACTAACAAAACCTAATTGAACTGTGGAATGCCTGATAAAAGGTCTTGAACCCATTCCTTTTGTGTTCTAACCTACTCATGCAAAGGTGAAGTCATTGTGCATCTAATAGGTTCTCCAAAAATTAAAATACTGGATAACTGTAATGTTCTCATTCCCACAGAGGGCTAGTAGTTCTGGTTCTAGTGGACTGACTGATTTCTAGTAACTGCACAGCTAAGGGTTGGTGAATTACTAGCTCTGAGGGACACCTGTGCTAGTTCCACGATTAAGGGCTAAGTGACATACAAGAATTTATAGAATTTGCAATAAGTCCCATGAGGTAACACAGTTGATTCTATCTTCACAGGTCACATTCATCGAACAGATGCAAAACAAAGTACTTTATAGTAGTTAAGGTTTTCTCCTTTTCAGTAGACTTGTATATACCTGTAGCATCTTTTCTTCTTAAGGTACTTCAGGTATGAAGGAAGGGTAATGTTACAAACATTCTCTTTCACCTCAGACTGGAAGCCATTTATTCTGTAAAAAACAGTTGCCTGTCATTTCTTTGATCTGTGAAGTCGCCCTTTGCATTAAACAAATCTGAGTTTTGCCATCCTGAAATTTTGTTATGAGCTGCTGCACTACAGCAGATTGAATTATTCATAGTTAAGTCATTGCTCTAATAGACTTAGAATAGATGGGAAGCATTTTATTTCGGCTGTTTTGCTACTGATTACTGATTTCTTACAGCTGTGTTCATACTGTCCACTTAGCCAAATCTCTCTGGATAGTACATGATGTAAATTTTTCTATCTGCTGTCAATAAATTGCTGACTGTAAATTGCATGCCAACCATTTTCCTGCTTGTAAAACTTGTTTGGTTTTTTTTGGTAAAAGCATTAAACCATTGTCAGAATGAAACTACATAAACTAGTAAGTGATGGGGAATTTGTAGGTGTAGTGTAAACAGGAGTATTTTCAGGACCACCTTGGTGCCAGTGTCATGAAATGCCTCTTTTTACCCTAGTAATGCCTAAAAAAGCTAGAACAGGAATTAGGATGTTCAATATATATGTACATATACAAATATAAAAAGTCAGACAGGTTTTAGTTTCTGTATAACGGAGAAGCTTTGGTCTGTATAGCAAGTCTGCATCAGAGTGGTTCCTGCTACAACTGGGTGCAACCTCTCAATCAAAAAATTCCTAGTTCCTCCACTATCTCTACTCCTTTCTACACTATTTCTTCCCCTTAATCTTAACTGCCTGTCCTCCTGCTTCATTATCATGTTATGGAGAGAGAGTAACTTCTCTGTTTTAGCCTGTTCACTTCACTTTCTGCTGACCATCAGGCAGCCATTTGTATTATATAATCTCTTAGATGTTTACGCATACTAATAGCTGCTTAATGATAAAGTAAGTGGTGCTATGAACTTTCTACTTCACTTTATCTTCTTGCTTTTTATCAAGACTGAAGGTTATTCAGATATTTCAGTGTTTTCATAAATGTAATATTTTTGTTAGTTGCTACAAACTTGTTTTACTCTTGATTAATTAATCTTAATTAATTCCCACACAAATGTTCACTAGACAGTGACGATAAGAATGTATAATAGTCTAGAGTAGAATAGGAAACAAGATTGTCACATCAGGCAGTATTTTTGTATTTTATATACTCATAGTCCTGTGAATATTTGCAGAAAGCCAGTTGCATTGTGGTTAAACATAATGAAATATGACGTATCTGGCATTCCACAATAGATTATTCTAGAACATCTGTACGTAGGTCACTCCCAAAGTAGGTTGATGATCACAAAAATATTAGTATTATTCAAGATATCTTGTGGATAAATATAATGTTATTTAATATTTATTTAATATTTCATGAGGTGTTATCAACTTCTTGATGCTGACGTCTATAAACCTGTTGACAAGGTTTTATTGCTCCAACACATACCCTGTATCTGGGCTAGAGGGATAGGGCTGAATGTGTTGAAGTTAGAATGGAGGTACTTGCTCTGAAGAGGATAATAGGAACATTTCAGTGTTGTTTGTAGTTGTTCTTTTTTCTTCTTAATTTGTTATGCTAAAAAGTGAGAAGCTATTAAGTGTATACAAGGAATAATAACTTAGGGAAATTTTGCCACTCTGTTGGAATTTCAAGATTAGCTAGGCTGATAGGGCAACAAAAGAGAATTGCTTAGGGTGACAATGATAGAAAGTACGTAGGCACAAAAATCAACCTTCATCCTAAAATTTGAACAGTTTCTGCTTTAGAAGCTGAGTTTTGTTGGTTCAGAAATGAAGTATGAATGCAGGTGGTTTGAGATCTTCCATTAGTATGACACTTACAAAACACTAGATACTAACTACAAAGTACCACAAGATCTCCACATTAAAGCAAATATATAATTATAGGACACTAAATTAAATACATTCAGTTTTGTAATGATGAGTAGAATCTGTAGGCTGCATAAATTGAGATGTTTCACTTCAGAATAAATCTAATAAATGTCAACACATTCACTTCTGGGAACACTTTTTTTGTTTGTATTAACAATTTTCTTATTTTTTCCTGCATCATTTAGTTTAACTATTTTTATTCACGTTGGACCCATTCCTGTTACAGTCTTATAACAGAACTCAGCTGTACTGCTTTACAGATTGTCTTCAATAAAGATTATCTAATTTGCAGGTTTTTTTGTTACTAAGATAATTAATGGTGTAGTACAGCATTCTAAAGAAACACGCTATTACTTAAGCTCCTTCTACAAAAAATGCCTCTATCTGAGGTAAGTGGAAATTTGCTTGCCAGTCATGGAGATGGCAGTAGTTGGCACAGCTATAATCCTCACACACAGACTTGTTAAAAACCTAAAGAAAAGCAGACGAAAAGAGGTGTTCCTGTTCTTACCCCTGAATCTGAATCCCCGGAGTATTTTTCACAGAACTGCCTAGCAAGGTATTCATGCTTCCTGTTTGTGGCCTTAGTTTTTCTCTTTCCAGCTTTATATATCAGACTGTCGTGTATCAGATTCATTACATGCTGGTTCTTGTGCTATGATCAAACAACCTAAACATCTGATTGTTCTGTTGAATTCTTAATCCAGTAATTTTGTGATCCTGTATTAAAACAGCAACTATCTTGAAATGGTATTAAGGATTTTCAACAGGTGGTGGCATAAAAAAGGTATTTTTTTTCTCCACAACACCGGAGGAATAGGGAGGAATATCATACTAAGGCTTCTAGAAGCAATGACTAATTATTAAACCACATCCAGTGATACAGTTAACGATCAAAATGGCAATGAGAAAGTACAATGAGAACAGTGGATTAAGTATAAAAAAGAGGCAGTGTTTTCCATTTGGTGATGTAGTGTAGAGTTAATTGTGTTGAAACTGCTTTCTGGAAATAAATGTAGTTAAAGTCATGGTGTAAGGGAGTGGTAGGTGTAATCGATCCAGACACCACTAAAGGCTAAGAAAGATTTTCTATCGATTAGGCCAAGTTTTACATCATGACCTCAGCTGTTACCGAATTTCATGGGAAACTTAAGAAATATCTTCTTTGTTTTGGTTACATAGGCTGTTGTTTACCTTTCTCTGCCTTCATTCTTTCAGTACTAAATAAATAAATAAATATTTTGCAGGAATAGATAAATTTTATCTGAAGTCTTCTGAGTTTTGCAAGCCTCTGACGGGTGTGGATCCTGGCTCCAGTTAGACTGAATGATTCAGAAAAAAATGTCAGTCTCCTAGAAGAACACAGAAGAAATTTTTAAAGGGAAACTCTATGCCTGAAAGTCAGAGATCAGACAGAGAAATCTCACCTAGTTGCTCCTGTGTTGGGGCAGCACTAAGCTATACCTGTTAGGTAATTGAATTTCTCGTGTTATTCATTCCTATATGCCAAGTAGAAATCAATAGATCTCTATGCTTTTATAACTGATATTCCTCCTAAGAAAATTTCACCATTCCCTTCTCGTGAGCTTTGTTATATGGAGGATATTCTTTCTTCAGTGTTTTTTAGATCAGCTTTTTTTCCTAGCATTAATAAGGCTCATTCTGAGGGCTGGCTATGTCTGGAGAATGGTAAGTTACACTTTCTGTGTTTGCTTTCAAAAGCCAGCCTCCTTTTAGCAATGGAATCTGTTTGCTGTTCCTGTCTGCTGGAGCAGTATATTTATGACAGACTATCATCTCAGGTTCATTTGGTATAGAGAACATGTTATACTGAGTTTAGACACTTGATGTTCTAGCCTTTGTTTTAGGAGTGAGTTTTTCCCCAGGCATTTGTGTTTAGAATACAGACATTTGTAGTTAAACAAGAAGGTGCTTGAATGGTAAGGAGATGTCTCACATCTTAAGAAAGCCTCCTCCTCATACTTTCAGTATTCAGAATTCCTATGATGTTTTTCAAGAAAGATATATTGGTTTCAGGTTTGTAGTTGGTATTTTCTTTCTTTCTTTCTTTCTTTCTTTCTTTCTTTCTTTCTTTCTTTCTTTCTTTCTTTCTTTCTTTCTTTCTTTCTTTCTTTCTTTCTTTCTTTCTTTCTTTCTTTCTTTTATATGGTACTTTTCCCCTTGACATATACATGAAGTCAGGTGTCTTAGCCATACTAGTAGAGTTTTAGCTGTATCTTTCAGCGCAGTATCTATTTAAAAATTCTCTTTTCATTGCCTTTCCTGGCTTAGTCTTTGAAGAATAAAACATGAAGTTAACTATTTCTGTTACTTCCTTTCTTCTAGCCTTCAATGTTTCTACTCTCCCCCCAGCATCTATATATAGTTCAGGGAAGACAACCTTCAACAATTTTTTTCTAACTGTGGTATTTTTACTGATTTTTCTCAAATATCTCTTTCTTATGTCTCTCCTGATAAGAAGTCTCACTTTGGTTTAAACTCTTTCTAAAAATTGCAAATGTCTACTTCTCTATCTGACTTCTCTCTTCTTATGCATCCCGGGTATTATTCACCGACCCTCCCTAATTGGGTGGACCTGCTCTGTCAAAAGCGTGTTTGGCCTGCTTTACTCAGAGGAGCAGAATACCTTGGCTGGCTGAGGCTGGGGAAAGGATGAGCTGAAAGAGCTTGCTACTGTTTTCTTCTGTTACAGGTTTTCTAATGATCTGAAAGCTTGTCTAACCTATTTTGTTGTATCTTGTTTTCAAACTGGAAGCAGTATTAGGAATGAGAATGTCATTTTCTGTATTTTTGTGCACTGCCAGACCACCCTGAACCAGGGCTGAGAACACTACGAGAAGTGTGTGGAGAAAGGGGAATTATATGTCAGCTGCTTTATTTTCATGTCAAACATCATCTGCATCCTTGTTTCCCTCAGTGAGCTCGATGTCCTTGGATATCCTCAGAGGTGTGGCTATTTCTCTTCAATTATTTTTTAAAATTATTTTTAATTTTACTCAGAAGTAAAACTTCCTTACTGGAGAGGCCTTCTGCACTCATTTGCAGAAGCAATTTTAGTTTTTTTTTCGGGACCAGAGAAAAAATGCAAAGTCCTACTGTTCTTCTGTTGCTTGAGTAATGGCATTGCTTACTTCAAATTTGTTCTATTAAGATCAGAAAATGTTGAGACTCATATGGAATAATTTTATGCAAGAATGTTACACAAAAAACCCACTTTTAGAAAGCAATGGATTAAGGATTCATTGCAGCATGTGGATTCACGTGGCAGGATTCATACTGTGTTATCTTTTACTATAAGATTTCGGTATAGAAGATGCAAATTTCAGAGCCCTGTCAGGAACTCAAGCTCTTGCACTTTTAGTCAGTTGTAAATAATTAGGAGCCTTTTCCTATGTGCTAGCTTCAATAATCTTCTTTCTTCGGCTGTTTAAGGTAGCAGACATGTGCCTTTTATTGAATTGTAGTAAGGTATCAGTCTTGGACTTCTGCCCTTCTAACCTCAATAATATCATTGTTCTAGGATTATTACATGACAGTATGAAGAGGAAGAAGTTAAAAATATCTTTGGAAACATAAACCTCGCAAACTTGTCAGGCTTGGCTTCTCAGGCTCTTAATTCCTTTCACATTTATTCTAGACCGAAAGCAAACAAACCCTGAAGTCTTTAGAAAACTTTCTCCTGTTCATTTCCTACTGCAGCTTCAAAAGAAGTAAATATCTTCTATAAAGTCTGAAGTGCAAGAGTGTGCCCCCAGCATCTGATAACTGTTCTTTTATATTGTTGAATCAGCTTAATTCAAAGTTCTCTCTTTTTTATTAGCTTCATTTTTCTGTGTGTGTCAACAATTGTTGCTTTTTTCTTTTTATTTAAATGCAGATGCCCTGTCTACCAGGACATTTCTCATTTCTGATTAACTGTCCTAACTGACAAAACCTTTCATGACTCTTAGTATTACTCAGGGTTACTGCCAGTAGAGCGTTCATCATTTGAACAATTCTTTTAGCATTTATGCTTAAAAATCAGTAGCGTGATTTTGTTGCATAATCAAGCCCACAGTCTAAACTTCCTCTTCTCAGATTCTACTTCCTTCAGGACTGCATTCAGCATGAGTTTAGTCAGCAAAACCTCACTGAGTACTTTGGGACATCATGTAGCAAAGCAGATCAAGATTACTTTTCAACAAATCTGAAAGTTTTTACTGGTTTTGATGCATTGGACTTTGACAGTACCAGCGGAAATGAGTTGTCTCAAAATTGTGTGCTGGTGGATGAAATAATCAGTTTATATTTTCCTTACTCTTCATCAGAATTTTCAAAATGCTTTGAAATAACTTCCAGTTTAAAAAAGATATTGCAGTTGTTGATAACTTCATAGACCAAAAGGCAACATCCGAACATGTCTGACTTTTGTCTGTTGGTTCTTTCCAGTGTGATGTTAAAAGTTTTCTTTGAAAATTGCACGTAATTTTGAATCTTCTCAATAATCATAGAATGGTTTAGGCTGGAAGGGACCTTAGAGATCATTTAGTTCCAACCCCTCCGCTGTGGGCAGGTTGCCACCCACTAGATCACATTGCCCAGGGCACCCTCCAACCCTGTCCTTGAGTGCCCCCAGAAATGTGGCATCCACAGCTTCTCTGGGCAGCCTGTGCCAGTGCCAGGAGTTTATCTGGATCATCTCTAGAGTCAACCTTGGCAAATTCAGTACCAGTCGAACGAGGCTTTGGTCAGTGTTTCAGTTAATCTTATGAAGAAGTGTGTGCACTACCCTAGAAATGTTAACATGCATTTTGTTCTCAAAAGTTGCGGAGAGACATTGTAGTTATTCCCATAGTGTTATCATTCCCTCAAGAACTTACCCAGTTGCTATTATCAGTAACTTGATACCCTCCTATAAAAGCTTTGCTGCTTCAGATACCTTGAAGGTGGACAATTATTGATTGATTTTCTTTTTCCATCCAGATGCAATTATTTTCTGTATTTGGAGAACTTGGCTAAGTTTTCCTCCTTTGTGTGATAATGTAAACTTCTCCTCTTTAACTGATACAGTTGAAGATACAGTGTCCTAACAGACATGAAAAAAACTAGAGGAACACCAACATCAATTCTTCTGCTCTTACGAACCGTGGTGTATCATCAGTGCTTTTCCTTTCGTAATTTCCTTGTAAGCTTATAAAAAATACAGTCTCCTGCCCATTTTGCCTCTCCAGGATAAGATATATGATAATTTCACAGTACTTTACCTCCCAGCTCTGTACCTTTTATCAGAGAAATATATGCCTGGTAGAAAGTCTGTGTTGTCCACCAGGAATATTAAGCTGTGTTCAAGACTTACAGAAACAATGTATTGAGTTGACTTAGGCAGATATTGATGATGTAGTGTGGGAAAGTATACATGACTCAGTTTGCCAAGAGTATCCGCTGCACTTGGATTAAGAATATTGATCTCCAAGTGCGGAAAGCATTGTTTGTAGCAATTCTCGCAGCACTAAGACAATGAATTGGGCTGCAGATTTTGCTGGTGTGGGTAGACCCAGCAACTATCAGTCTGGCTTCTTCTGCATCTGAAAATAGGGCTCTGTTCATCTGTGCTGCAGAAGCATTACTAAAAAAATTATTTGCCTGGTAAATACCTGTGAATGGTGCCATAGCCTTTGTCTTGGTTATGATCCAATTTTCATTATATTTCCTGGAAATAGAGAAAGTTCTTGGAAATTATAGTACTATATGTGAAAACTGACAAGCAAAAATAAAAGCGTTATCTTGCTAATTTATTCGCAAGGAGAGTGCTTTGGGGACTTGAACAACTAAAAATAGATATTTGTAAGCTGTCGTGAATAAGGTTTTTTGGAATAGGGTAGGTGGATGACAGGTGAAGGCAAGCCATCTCACAAGGGATACTGAGAAGCTCTAGCTGACCCATGTCTTATCGGTATTCATCTAAGAAGATTTGAGCTGAGGCTTCCGACCATTATTGTAGTTGCATGGAATGAGGAAGTGAACTCAGGTGTGTTAAGTCCAGCTGGGCACAGGAAGGCCTGAGGGAACAATCATTGTCAGGTTTGTGGATCAAGTCCTCTGCTTTAATTAAAACAAATTTAATGAATAGACGTGACTTCTTTGGGTTGAATGAATTACTGCAACCAAAACAGTTCCCAGTTAATTAAAAGATTATGAAAAAATTGGGGATTGAGTTAGCATGAAATTGATTTATAGATCTGATTGCTTCAACTACTGACCAAATAAAATAAGCTTTACCTTGATATCTGATTTCTTTCTCCCTATCTGTGCGGCATAGGACAGGGTTTGTTTGTTTGTTTGTTTGTTTTGTCAAGGATGTTTTAGGTCTCAGAATATCAAAATTACAAGGATGAGCAAAATACTTCTCCATTTTAAGCAAGAACAAAAAATCAGAGACTTAGAGTGATACTTCTGGCAGTTTCTCAGTGTTGCTTTCTAGGGAGATGATATTTAATATGATAGTGCTTTCTCTTTCTCCTTGTAGCTTCCATCCTTTTGTCCAATGATGTTAGCTAATCAAAAATTCAAATATCACCAATTTCCTCCTCTTTTCTTGAAAATCAGCCTGGGATTCCTAAGGTACAAGCTGCATCTAAGAAAGGGAATGCAAAATTCAAGTTTGTGATTCTGTGATAGATAAAGCTAATCTTCCCCCTGCCTTGCCTTCCTCCTCTCTTACCTCTTGACACAGTGCTATTTTTTTCTTTCTACTGAGTTCAGCATCTGCTGAAAATGCATTACTCTGGTGGGGTTTGAAGCCTGATGCAGCTTCATGCTCAGTCTGGTGTTCCTTGATGGGAATTGGGCTGGGAACATTTACCCCAGGGCAAGGAAGAGGTCACAGTTGCAGTCCTCAGAGAATAAGCTTTCAGTTGCCATGGATGTGAAAGGGCAGGCCAGCCAGTCTGCTTCCTAAGCATGTGACTTCAGGCTGGCCACTGCACATTGGGTGAGGTAGCCCTGCCAGTCACTGCAGTGGCGGCACAGCAAGCAAGATTTTACTCATTTTCTCCTTCACATGCCGGCTCGCTCAGTAACTCAGGCTCGCTACATTTTCTTCAGAAAGACAGAGTATAGTCAGATAGATGGTGGATGTGGATGCAAGTAAGAGATAAAGTAGATGTTGTCACACCAGGCTGCATTTCCGTAGAAGTGAAAGACGGTCATATTAATGAAATTCATAGATAATACTAAAATTTGGAGGTATTTCACTCACCCGAGAGAACAGAAAGAATACAGTTTATTCACGCTGGTGCTAATGACAAGTTTCACATTCATGTCAGCTGGAGTATATTCAAGATTACAAATAATCATTGTTCTAAAACTACAAAATGATCCAAAAAAAAAAAAAAAAAAAAGGCAAGGAAATGTGTCAGTGGAAACGTTAAGGAAACATTCAAGAAAAATGGCAAGAATGAATTCTGTAAAATGCAGGTAGTTAAGACTGTGCGGGGCAGGGGTGAAAGTAGCTGAGGTGTTTGCAGAGCTAAACAAGGCAATTGCTGGTATTAAGGAGCTATTCAAAGTTTCAAGAAGAAATGTTCAAAATTAGAGAGCTTGTCATATAAAAGGCACTAGAATAACAAAAAAGGCATAATCAACAATGACTACAGGGATGTCTTTGTCAGTCCCAAATTTACTACAAATGCCCATAAGTCATCTTGGGCAGTACCAGCAAGAAGGGAGATATGGAAAATACTCCATTAGCCACTGACATTTTTAGTAGTTTAAACTTGATCCACAAAGGATTTTACGTGACCAACATACATCACTTTCTAAAGTAAATTACAAAAAAAAATCTAACCTGGTGTGCAGCTTCTGCCTTATCCACATGCACCAGAAATCTAGAGGCTGGAAAGAGGAAGAGTCTGCATCAGAGTGGTTGTACATTGCTTGGACTGGTTTCCAGTCTGTCTTTAAATTACAGCTTATACATTTTCTAACAAAGTGAAAGAATTTCAGACACTTAGTTGGTCTGCATGTTAGGGCCCAATCGATAAAGGTGATAGGAAATGTAGGCTCACAGTGTCCAGAGAAGAGCAATGAAGCTGGTGAGGGGTCTGATAACACAAGTCTTATGAGGAGTGGCTGAGGGAGCTGGAGTTTTCTAGTCTGGAGAAGAGGAGGCTCAGGGGAGACCTCATGGCACTCTATAGCTTCCTGAAGGGAGGTTGTGGTGAGGTGAGTGTCAGCCTCTTCTCCAAGGTAACAGCGATAGGGCAAGAGGTAATGGCCTCAAGCTGCACCAGGGGAGATTCAGGTTGTATATTAGGAAATATTTCTTCTCCAAAGGAATGGTGAGGTATTGGAACAGACTGTCCATGGAGGAGGTGGAGTCACGATCTCTGAAGGTGCTCAAGAAACGTAGAGATACGTTTTACTGAGCATGATGGTGATGGGCTGATGGTTGGACTAGATGATTTTAGTCGTCTTTTCCAGCCTTAACAATGTTGTGATTCTATGATACTCTGGCATCTGCATCCTAGCCTTATTTCCTACCTGAGCGTCCTTGTCACTGAGCGTGCAGGAGCAGGGAGGCCGACCTGCTGTCACTGCTCCATCCGAGGGTAGGGGGAAGGTGCCCACCTGCAGCCCAGTGCCAAACGCGGGCGGGCCGGGAGGACTGCCGAGCGGTGCGGTGCGGAGCGGTGCGGACTGCCGGCCCGGGGCCGGCTCCGCTAGGTGGCAGGATGCCGAAGGGCTCCGCTCTACTGTCCCCAAGTCCGCCTAGACTTAGTCCTGCCTCTCCACATTGTCTGAAGACATGATAAAGTGTAGACAGTTTCCTGGAGCCCTGCCTGCTCTGTGTTTCTCACTGGTTTTGTCATTAATAAAGCAGAGTCGGGAAGGATCCAGGGGAGCTCTGAGGCACAGAGGAGCCCGGTGCGAAGACAGGGAAAGGGGCACCTCTCCGCTGTCTGCAATCTGTGAGAACTGCTGAGGCAGAGCAATTCCTTATGAAGTCACGGTGGGGCGTAGAGAGAAGTGGTGAAATAAAAAACTCCTGCAAAGTTTACAAAGAGAAACAGCAGCTTTAATTGTAGTGCAGTTTATAAGTGCACAGAGTAGCATGTTTGCCTGTTTATAGATCCAGCTCAATGGGGAACAGCTGCATGCTTAGGGAAGCATGGCCTTATTCCATCTATATTTTTTGAAGTTATAGAAGTGAAAGGAAAACTGAGTTCGTAAACATGACATTAAAGCATTAAATAAAATTATCTGGTGTGCAGCATTAAAGGATAAGTTCTTGTTCTACTATGTCTACTGTTTCTACTGCGCTGTCCTTGGCAGCAGGGATCCTGTTTGTACAGCATGCATCCAGAGCTACGAAAACAGCCTTACTATTAAACCTGGCTCTTCATACCGAACTCTGTAAGGATGTGCTCCAGCTCCCATTCCTTTAGGTTCATGTAGCTGTGGCTGCACGAAATTTGAAAGACTGCAGCACGTGTGTGTGTGTTTTAAAGCGGATCCGAAGGCGTCTGTCCGCAGTGCCCGCTCTGTCCCGCCGTCGATGCGCACGGGCGCAGGTGTGCCGCCGTCGCCTCCCCTCGGCGCCCCGTCCCCGCCGCGCCGCAGCCGGGGCAGGAGGCCCCGGTTGGAAGGGCGGCGTCTCGTCTCCCCGAGGGTCTTCTGCCGCACAGGGGCAGGGCCGGGCAGGAAGCGCGCTGCCCCGGGGAGCCGGGGCGGGGAGCGCGGGCAGCGGGTGACGGGCGCGGCGGAGGAGGAGGCGGAGGAGGCAGAGCGCGGGCCGGCGCCGCAGCCCTCCCGCTTTTGAACCTGGGCAAAGCAGAGGCGGGGAGAGGGGCAGGGGAAGGAGGCAGGCAATGACATCAGAGCGGCCCGAGCGGATAAGGTGGGAGAGCCGCGGGAGTGGAGCAGCCGAGCCGGGCGTGAGCGATTAGCGGCCGCCGCCGTCCGCGCCGCGCAGCGCAGCGCACCGCACCGCCGGGCACCATGCAGAGGTCCCCCCTGGAGAAGGCGAACATCTTCTCCAAACTTTTCTTCAGGTGGGAGCCCCGGCGCGGCGGGACACGTGCGGCGCGGGGCTCCCCGGGGCTCGGCTCCCTTCCCCTGCTCCCCGTCCCCCTCCCTCCCTTCCCCTGCGCTCCCTGCCCTCGCCTCCCGCCCGGCGGCCGGGACGCCGCTCGGCTCTGAACGACTGCGCGGGGTGAGCTGTGGGAGCTGCGGCCGAACGATGGGATCCTGTCTCTTCTCTTGCATGTTGTTGTTGAGGGGTTTTAGCACCGAGCGGTTTCGATCTGTCAGGTGTCATAAACCCTCACCTGCCCAGGACAAATTAATTTATGGCATAATTTGAGCAACCTTTGGTAAATTACTCAACGAGGTGATCTGTTATTTCATCGTAAACGGTGAGAACACGGGAAGGGCGGGGGGCAGCGGGGAGTGCTCCCGGAGCGAGTGTTCCCCCGTTCGGCTCTTCGGGCTTCAGCGTTTGCTCGGCGTGCGACCGCAAGACGCGATCTTACTGGAGGGAGTTCCCTGTGAGCCTTGAGAGCGTTGTCTTACCAGTTCAGTCCCTGGCGCCTTTTCTTTCGCACAACAACAAATAAAAAGAGAAGGAGCCAATGCCAACACCGCTGCACAGCGCTCTATAAGTCGGTATAGAAGCCTGAACGCGCTCTACCTGACATTGTTCGAGGTAACGTTGCCAGCTGGAAAGAGCAAACAATCCGGCTGGCAGCAGCCCACATGCCGTCAGTTTTGCCCTTTTCCTAAGGAGCTGCTTTCCCCTTTTGTTCCTTGAGGGTCTTTCACACAGCACTGAGGGATGGGAGGAAGTGTTAAAAGCACGAGTGCGGGGACTGAAATGGGAACACGTGGTATAAAACCATAACATTGGCCGACTAACCAAGGGCTGTTAACTCACTTTCTAAATCTTTTGGGATAGCTTTCTTCTTCAGCAAGTTGCCTTGAGCTTTTCTTCTTCCTTTTTCTTTTTTTTTTTCGTTTTAAAAAGTTTCTTAAGGGAAGTGCCCTTTGTGAATTGCTGCTTTGAGTTCTGTTGTTCATCTTTAACCAGGTGTGATTGTAGGGAAGGACCCCGAACATAAGTGGTTTCTGAGGCTTTATAACCATCCAGGTAAAGGTGAGGACCCCAGGGAAGTCTGGTACAGATGCTGCAGTGCGAGTGCAGCTGTACCTGCCCTCAAATGCTCTTACATCCAGGAAATGTGGATGATGGGAATAAGCCCGCATATGTTAGTCCATAGAATAAGCCTCAGTTAGTTCTTCCCTAAGTATTAAGATACAAATCTGTGGGAGAGAAGGCTACATAATGACTGCAGTGCTCACGGAGCCACTTGTTGTATTTCATTTTATTTCTTTGTAAAGCTTTTGTCAAGGTTCTCCCCTAGAACCTGGGAAGGCGTCAAGAAAAGATTCCAATGTGATAAAGTAAATGTATTTCTGATTCTGACCTTAGTTAATGTTTCCATGGCTGAAACCAGATGCAGCTCATGCTCAGGAAGTGCATAATTAACCATCCCGGGGTCCGATCCGAAGTCTTTTAAAATCCAAGTCTTCAGGTCGATTAAATGCCGTTTAAATCTTACGTATCATGGAGGATATGTGATATTGCACCAACTATCTTGCTGTAAATGAAGTGATCATAACTAATATACGAAGTAAAAGAGATAATTGTGATCAATACTGGCTACATCAGATAAACTTATTTACAAAACTTTGTAATAACTGTATGTCACAGAAAAATCAATCTTAAAGTACACATTCGGTTCACTGGGTGAGGACAGCTAAAATTGTATGTGTAAGTGTGTAAAGACTCATACGTTCTGAATGATGTGTGTCAATTACAGAGTGCTCTGCTTACTTGCATTTTGACAAGTACACTGAAAATGCCTTTGTTTCTTATGAACATTACATGAAGGATTTGAAAAAATCACAGAAGCAAAAACCAAAAGGTTGGAAAATGTATTACAGCCCAATTGGCAGAAAGAATGTCTTTCTCTTAAAAATAAATAAAGAAATCAATGTACCTTTTAAAACCATGCATTATTTATAGCTATGAAACACATTGGCTTGTTTCAAAATGCTTCAGTCCTCAAGGACTCCAGCAGTTCTTGTCTCATCAGGGGTAGATCCATATCAATACTAAAGACTATTAAAAGGTAAACTATCACAGAGCAAAAATGCATCAAGGTGTAAGAATTTCATAGTGCTTGGAAGTATATTTTCTGTAATGAGCTTTACAAAGTCAGAGCATTTGCTACCTATCAGTATCAACTGTTTCCAGTCCACTCAACTGGAAACATCCACAATGCAGTGATTAATGTGTTAGATTGGAACAAAGTTTTCTAGGATGTCAGAATATTTTATCAGCATTTTAACTGAATGTACACACATCAATGGTTTATGAAACTGATGCTATTCAATAAAGAGCTTCAAGGCATGCCTACACTTTAGTATGTGCTTTGCTTCCATGAAAGTGTGAGACAGAACCAAAAGAGCATTGTATCTGGAAGAAGTAGTCAATTCTTTCTTTGGTGTGTATGGAGAAAGATGGCTTTTTCCAATAATGGTATGATATTTTTCTTCAAGTACAACGTTAATGATGAATGCTTTAGTGAAGTAACTTCTCTGGTCAGTTCTCACTTGTGAAGTACCGAGCTGGCTATAATGCTGTTGAGTTGAAAGTCACAAAAGTGTGTTAGTATTATTCAGAAAATCTTGTGGATAAATATAATGTTATTTAATATTTATTTAATATTTCATGAGGTGTTATCAAATTCTTGATACTGATGTCTATAAACCTGTTGACAAGGTTTTATTGCTCCAACACATACCCTGTATCTGCGCTAGAGGGATAGGGCTGAATGTGTTGAAGTTAGAATGGGGGTACTTGCTCTGAAGAGGATAATTGGAACATTTCAGTGTTGTTTGTAGTTGTTCTTTTTTCTTCTTAATTTGTTATGCTAAAAAGTGAGAAGCTATTATGTGTATACAAGGGGTAATAACTTAGGGAAATTTTGCCACTCGGTTGGACTTTCAAGATTAGCTAGGCTGATAGGGCAACAAAAGAGAATTGCTTAGGGTGACAATGATAGAAAGTACTTAGGCACAAAAATCAACCTTCATCCTAAAATTTGAACAGTTTCTGCTTTAGAAACTGAGTTTTGATGGGTCAGAAATGAAGTATGAATGCAGGTGGTTTGAGATCTTCCATTAGTATGACGCTTACAAAACACTAGATACTAACTGCTCAGGGTCTCAGGGTTTCCTTTTGTTTTATTTTCCATATTACATGTTTGGAGTTAATGTCTTTTATTGGAAACCACTGGGAAGACATTTATGTGTGCACCAGCAACTTCTTGTCTTGTTCAAAGGGAACAGAGTTTTCTACAGATGCATGCAGATGGTGATATGCCTCTCTTCATATTCCTTGTGAAGCTTCCTTCTTGTCTTTGTAACAAAGTTGTGTATGTTAATAGGATTTTGCAGGGTCAAGGCTGTACCTTCTGTAGCAAACAAGGCAGAGTACTTTGCTGCCACTTGGTTTTTATTGTAGATAAACAGAGGTCAGGAAGAATTATTATGGTTTAATTAATGCAGGGATAATTAATTTATAGTTGGGTATAGAAAACATAGAGTTATCACTGGATTTTCAGAACCTTGGGGCAATATATTTTTTTCTTTTTTTTCCCCGAAGTTCAGAAGTTCAAAAAGGTAACCCTTATGCTCCTGTTCAACTCTCTAAGCATATACTTTAGCTTTGCTACATACCAGATACGATAACTGTCTTGTCAGGACTGAGTAGTTCAGTGCCTGTTTCATTGTTAAATCCAGATAAGCAATTCAAATGAAGCCATCTTCATGCTCTCTTCTCATGAGTTCAGCCCAGCAGCTCTACTCTAGATGCTTTTTCTTTCCAAACCAGAGAAAGATCAACCTGCGACCTTTTCATACGGCTAGCTATCCAGTGGCTCCTAGAACCAAGAACAGTGGTATGATGGGAATATATGCTAAATTCCTTCTTCCATTGTATGTGTGCTAAGAGGGATAGGAAATGGAATTACATTCTATGTATCCTTCTCTCTTATGTCTTCTGGGAGGTAGGACTAGTTACCAGTGTATGGACAGTATCTGTCCGTTCTCTTCAAGGTGCTTTAGTTTTCTCCCTGGCTCAGTTAAAGCATTGTGACTCTTGTGGGTAAGAAACTTATTTGCATGTAAGTCCTGATCCCTCTTCTAAGGGCCCTCTTTATGAAGCTGAAGTCTACTGAAAGCCTTCAGGATGGGTAATAGCATCCAGGACTTAAGTTTTGAGAGTTCTTGACTCATGAGCTATAGTCATGGTTATTCTTTGTTTTCAGCTTGATTCATTCTTAATACTTTATTTTATTTTATTCTATTTTATTTATTTTTTTCTTCAATGGCATGCTTTCAAGAGTAACATTTGGTGGTGCCTTTACCAAAATAGTTTCTGGTTCAAGAAGGCATTCTCATGAGAATTAATTTGAATTCTTTCATATAGAGAAAGAACTAAGGCTAAGCCATGTGTGTGCAACCTGTTCATTTCATGTTCTTGTTGCCTCCTTTTTTTATACATTAATAAGTAATATAAAAAATAATAAAAGAATTGTTGTTACTTGTATGTATTAACTGTATTACATATTTTATATGTGGACCAAGACAATTCCTCTTCACTCAGTGTGGCCCAGGCCACGCTGGTTGGTTGGACACCCATAGGCTAGACCTACTCCAGTAAGTATTTTTTCCAGTGAGACACAGTGGCTTAAAAATGGAACCTGCTCTATCCTTGAGCCAGGTATTTTAGCACTGCATTTAGACAAAAGAAGGTACTTAAGTTTTTGATTTCTGAATAGAGATGAATTTATGTACTTCTTTTCCTGAAGAATTGTGGGATTTATTATGCATGTTTGTCCTCAAAACTTATCCTGAAACTGTCTTGAATTCCTAAATTCATGGCAGTGGATTTCGCTCTGGAGGGCATCTATCTAATATCCAGCAAATATTTGGAGCGTGTCCTATAAATACATAAATATAGCATTTTGCCCATTTCTTTTCCGAAAGCCTATGTGCATCGTCAGCTAGGAGCAGGTAAATTGAATTGCTCAGTATGAGGTTTCAGTTGCTGTGACAGCTTGCTTAGGCATGTGTGCAAGGCAGATTTCTTAGTCTGTATTCTTAAGGCCCTTTGTGGGTTTAGTTCTGAGGACCTGATTTTTGGTAATCCCAGGTAATCGAAAATCCTATCTGCTAAAGAATATCAGGCATAGATGTAGCTGCTGCACATGCGTAGGTCGCTCCAAAAGTAATGCCTCCTATTTATTTCCATGGAAATTACAACTGATACGAAGAGCATAATAACACCATTACACCATTTGATAAAGCAAACTCCCAGCTACAAAACACTATTTTTCAGCATAGTCATCATCATTAGCTATGCATTTCCACCAGCAATGATCAAGAAAGAGCCTTCATGCCATGCTCGTAAAAATCTGCACCAGTGGAGGTGACCCATTGTCTCTGTTGCCACTTCTGAAATGCACCACCCACTACCTCAGTGTGCTGACATCCACTGTTTGGTCTCCAGAAATGTTCAGCAAATATCAATGAATGTCAGTGGATGCAACTGTTTCCTCATGGAGGAATTCAGCGATACACCTCTGCTTCATACGCCCTTCTATATCAGATGCCATTTTGTCAGACTGCTTCTCCCCTGCCATCTGTCACACAGCAACAAAATGTAACGGGATATTGTTGGGAAGGCTCAACCTCTACTGCTGTACCACCAATATCTACCTCTGAGGTTGTGGGCCAACATAGTAACATAGAAGGCATTACTTTCAGAGCATCCCTCTTTGTTATGGTAGTGCAGCGCTGATAATTTGTCTATAGCCCGCCCTTCATACCTGTGAGAAACAGTGAGCTTTCAGTACTTTTGAAGGTCAGCTCCAAAGGTTCACCATGCCTACAAGTTTGGAAGTTTCTTTAGGAAGTCTGAGTATGAAACGTGAAAACAATTAGAGAAAGAATGCTGACTCTCCTAGTCTGAAAGCATTTCAGCTGCATAATACAGGCTGAACTCTGTCCTTGTCTCAGCCTGATGCTTCATCTTTAATCTGACCAGCAGAAATGCAAACCTTCTGTAGCACATCAATCTTCTCTGGGTGATTTATACCTCTGAAGACCAGTTGCCTGTATTAAGTTTTATCTGAGTTTCTTTTTCTTCTTTTTCTTCTGCAGGGGAAAAAACATTTGTCTTAATACTCAAAATAAAATGATCAGCTATTTGAAAGACTTGAAAGATTTTATAATACCTTAGGTATCGACATGAAAATCAGTTTTATTACTTGTATTATATAGGCTTCCAGAAGCCTTAATGGAAGTTTGAAGTCTACTGCATTAAGCGTTGCAGAATATTTAATAAGGAAACTTATTCAGAAGATCTTCATGTTTAAGTAGATACCACAGATGAAGAATGGGCTAAAAAGAAGTTTGCTTATTAGTTCTGTAGAGAAGAAAGTGGCGTGTACAAAGATTTTGACTTGTCTTGGAAACATGTGGTGATGTTGGCAAAAACAGACTGCTGGATGTCTCCTACCCAGGACTTCAATTGCATGTGGGAGTTTCTGGTGTGGCAAAGTTATTTCAGAATATTTCCAAAGCAAACAATTATCAGCTCTATCAGTCTCTGAATATCTAGATTTTCTGAATATGCTTTCAAACTGATGACAATAATGCTACTTGTTGCAGGAGAGTTATATAAGTTGTCATCTTCTTTATTTTTATTATATTTTTCTAGCAGCATATGTATGTAGTGGATACAGTGTTTGTAGGGGCAGGATGATTCCAAACCTGACTCTGGATACTGAAGTGTCACATTATGCCTTCTAAATTAAGTAAGAAAGGGCAAGCCTGTGTTGTATGAGCAAGAACTTGTGGGCTGCGTTTATGTTTCACTAAGTCTCATGCAAACAAAAGGATCCCCGTGAGCATTTTCACAGCCAGCTTGTGGCTAAACCAAAACTGTGTCAGGAAGCTTCCAAAATCAGGAGAAATTAAATAGACTTCTAAGATATTTTGAGAATAGTTGTTTTTTTTTTCTTTGAAGTCAGAACCTTCCTGCTGTTCTGATATGGGTAAGCATCCCTTCCTTTGGGATTGCTCCTAGAAGGCAGTACTTGGGTGATCTCTGCAGAGCTGGCTTGACTCTGGGGGCAAGGTTGTGCCTTAGGAGAAAATCCCAAATGACAGATGGGAAAGGTACTTGGTTTCAGGTATTTTCTCATGCTGTGTTCTAATGTTGTTACTTGCTTTTTTATAAACTTGTTTCAACTTTCAAAATAAACAATGTGAACCTGTATTGTATTAGACTCAATCTGATCTTTCATATTTACTTCTTTCAACTTAACTCAGTTTAAGGTTAATCTTTGAAATCTGGAATGCTTTTATTTCTCTGGAGGTAATGAATACAAAACAAAACAAAAACCAAAGTACCGTCAGTGTTGCTTTGCTCAGAGCCCAAGATTTTAGAAATTGGAAGATGCGAGACATTTTCTCATTAACTTTCAAGAGTCAGACTGAAGACTGGCAGCATCAAATACCAGGATGCAGAGAAGATGGAAAAAGCAAGCAGTAGCAGCAGCAGCCTATAAATGTGCATTAATTACTTACTGTTGTAGTGGCAGTTTACCTTTTGATTCTTAGTATTTATATTAAATAGATAATTTCTTCCCATTCCCTTGCTCAAACTGCCACAAATCTGTTCAGTTTGTAAAGATATTTACCTCTGATAAGATCCCAATTGCTGCCGCTGGAACAAGTTACAGATTTGAGAAGAGTTACAGCATGTAATGTGCAGCTGTGCATTAATTTGTTATGAAATATATCTGCAAATGCATGGCTAAGATAGTGGAGTACTAAACTGAGTGAAGGTAGTTGGTGTCACATCAGTGATCATCTTGGAGCTTTTCAAGTTCAGCTCAGCCACGAATAGCACAGCTCTGCCAGTTTTGCTGATACAAACTCTCTTTTGCCCATTTTAAGTGTCTTTAAAAAAGCAGGAAAAAAAGATGTGTACTATCTGCATTTAGCTTTTACCTTCTTTTGAAGCTCTGCAATAATTACATGTAAATATTATTCTCAGAACATTGCATTTGTTTCTCTTTAAAGGAAAAAGTGCTGAAGGTGTTATATATATACTCTGAAAGCTATTCCAGCAGGGTACCTACCGTTTGAAGCAAAATCAGCCAACCTCAGCCCTGCTGCGCTGGGGGCAACCAGGGCCTGGGAGTTAGGCTGTGGTGCCTGGCGGCTGTGAGGCTGTGCCACCCATTAGTGAGGGCAATGCAGAGCTAGGGCCACTCTGGGCGGCTGAATTGCAGGAAGCTCACAGAAGAGGTTTGGTGGTGCAAATGCATTTCAGGCATGGCAGAACTGCCACCTCTAGTATCACATATGCTAGAATTTGCAGTTTGCTCCACTGCTGCAGCAATGGGCATTCTTTTGGGACAGGACTGGAGTGCAAGGCCCTCATGGCATCTGGTCTAGTTTGGATTTTGAGGAATGGCTGAGGTCTGTGTGGTGCCTTGATCTTTTCCTACTGTCAGTGGGAACTAGTGGCTCTAAAAACACATTGTAAAACTTGGGCTCCAAAGCATCAAAATCATGGCTTGATGTTTTTCCACCGGAACTGTTAAAAGAAGGGGTAAGATAGAGGCACTGTCCTTGCTTCATCTTCACCAAGGTTTGGGCTCTCTCCCTTAGAAGCTACAGGCATTATTTCTAGTTGTGTTACCAACAGGTATTAATACCTTGGGAGGGAAAGAATTGCAGCCACGTCTGCCTCTGTGCTGCTCAGTAGATATATCACTGTGTTGTGCACGTGGTTCCCCTCCAGATATCTGCTCTGCTGGGCAGGCCTCAGCAGTGTGGACTGGCTGTCCTGGAGCAGTGGTACCTCAGGGTTAGAGAGGGTCTGCTGTCCCTGGGGAGCTCCTGCGCCTGGGAGGAAGATCTGGGCGGTTGGCTTAGCAACACAGAGGCTCCTTCTGTCTTTGGTGACACACAAATCAGCCTAAAGGGAGAGTCAAATCCTATTGACTAGTCAACAGTGTGTGTTAATACTCTCTGGGAAGCCAAAGACATCTGTCCTTTCTGTACAGTTTGTTTGAGTGAAGTGAGACTGCTAGAGAAATAAATAGCTGTAAAAAGAGATCTATTATATACTTCCAAAGTGTATGACAAAGAGATGATCGTTAGAAATATAACTAAAGAGAAGTTCAAACATTGTGTATATGTATTTATGTATCAAATGCGTATGGTATTTTTTGCTACCAGGCAATTAATATGGAGGAACTTGTTTTTCTTTCTTTCTTCTTTCCTACTGTACACCCTTGAAACTTGTCCCCTGCTGGGTTTCATGCGTGTGTACCCATAATAACATTCCTAGTAAGTGGCAAAACTCTGACAGCACTACAGGTTTCCCTTTGAAAGAGTTCATTAAATGCCAGCCAGTAATCCGGTGGCATTTGCTAACATAATGCTGTAAAGCCAATCTGTCTCCCTTTCTTCTTGCTTTCTTGCTTTCTTCCTTTCAAAAGAAATTTTGCATTCGCAGTAGACATGAAAAGAAAAGCTTGGAATTAATGCTGGCAAATCAGTTCTATTAAGCCTAAAAATAGATGAGGCATATTGACAAACTCTGATTCAGCTGTTTTAGCTAATATAATGAAACATGGATAACTACAGATCACATTGCTGGTTAAAATAAATGTACAACCATTTTACATTTCAAAACTTTGCTAGAAATCAGAGCATAATGGTAAACTGGATGCTATTTGAATCTGGAAAAGGCTTGTTTGAAGGAGATATTCATGTATGTTCTTTTTCATTAAATATATGCAGTCTGACATGGTTCTTGACAGCACAACCAGACAAATACCACACAACAGCTAGATCCTTCCAGTACCGCCACTCAGGCCTGAGGCACATGGCATGGCTCACAGGTCAGTTCAAGTGGGACTTCCCAGTGAGACCAGGTCAGGTGGGAGGTGAACATTGATGTGCAAACCCTGCCAAAGACCGTAGTAGAAACCTGACTGCAGAGCGGAGAATATCCCTGGAAGGGTCAGTACCACTCATTTAGCTGGTTAGAGGAATTTGTCTGCTGTAGATACAGCTGCTCTGATGAGTAGACTTAAGAGGACAAAGAGTGCACTAAGTTTGATTCAGACTTGTTGACTTTGGAGAAGAGGGTGACTTAGGGGCATGTGATTTAGATTGCACTGATAAGTAGAGCCAGTTAAACACCAAGAAGAACAAGAGACATTCTTCGGAGTACAATTGGTTTGCTAAATATGCCACCACCCTCAAATGACAGTACAGCCACTCTGCTTACTAATTGCAGTCACATTTTGTTACTTCGAGCAGTGGCAAAATGCCAAGGTAGGTGGTAATCAAAAGTATAAACAAAATAAAATGTGTGGAGAAAAGCAGGGCAATGGAAAATGTTTTCCCAAAACCTTCAAGGTTGGAAAATGTAAAGCATTTCTCTTTTGTCAAGGCAAGTTAGGAATTACTTACTGCAGTCTCAAAGTATTATGGAGGAGCTCAGCAAGGATATTACTTAACTACTGTGTTAAGAATTAAAAAGATTGCTTCAAAAGTATTGCTGCTTACTTGCATTAGCTGCAGTACTGGTTTAGAGTGCCATAACTCATTTGTTTTATGATTACTGAAATATCTGCATATACAGAGTTTCTGATGAAGACGGTCAATGAGAGTGCTGTTCTTGAAGGCATTAGCCATTCCTGCACCTGATGTGCACAAAGTCCATAGCAACTGCTCCTTTCTGCTGTCTTGTACATGATTCATCATGTGCAGTGGCCACCAAAGACTTTCATGTAACAATATTATTTTGAATTCAGAAGTGTTTTTCTGATCCATCTTCTTAAATCCCTGAAAATATTGGCCCCTATTTCCAGTAGTGGTGAAGCTTATGGATCTTTTACTGACAACTACAAAGTAGATTCTCGTGGCTTGCTTTGCTATAGCATACTGTGAATTGTGTGGTATTTCTCAGATAAAGTGGTGTCAAAGACAGAGCTGAGCCTAAATGATTTGTGTGAAACCATAGTATGATTGCAGAAAGGAAGGATAATTTTCTAGTTTCTTAAAGCATACTCCTTTTGCAGTGGGTGTAATATAGCTGTTCACTTGGAAAATACCTTTGCGTTCTACTGAATTATGAGGATTATACACTTGTGTCTCATAATCTTAATAACTTTGTTAAATAAACATTAGTATGGACATGGTAGATATTTGCAAATGCAGAACAAAGGACTCAATGCCCTGCTCGTTGTCTGACTAAATGGGAAGACTGGGGCATAATCATAACCCCAAACTAATTAAATGCAACAATTTTGCAATTATTCTTTTAATGCTGGGTTTGTCAATGTAGTTTAATAAATATAATGTAAAGCTGCATTGTAGTATATCATATTGTGTGTAAATATATGTGTATGTGTGCAAATATGCATAATTTGGGTGCTTTGGACAAAATAGTCACACAGGATAGTGCAGTTCCACCATCGATCCCAGAAACTAGTCATCATTATTTTATTTTTTTCTTTAGATGGACAAAACCAATTTTGAAAAAGGGTTACAGACAACGACTGGAACTGTCGGATATTTACCAAATTCCTTCTGCGGACTCTGCAGACAATCTTTCTGAAAAACTAGAAAGGTATGAAAAGTTCCCGGGATACCTTTGTTTCAAGGATCGCATTTTGATATTCTTTTTCAGTGGGGTGTAACTCCAAAACCATGCTGCACCTAGAACTATTTCATGTAAACACAAGGGCTTCAATCCACTCTCTCCCCCAAAATGTCCGGTGTGGGTTTTGCTGGCATTCTGGGGCAGCTCCCATCTGCATGATTACAACAGTGCAGCTAAACTTAAGTGCAGGGTGACATAGGTATTCAAAACTGGTGGAAAGTATTGATAGCATAGGTATACTTATGTGTTTTCATACAGAGAAGGATTTATAAATGGAATATTCTGGTTATTAAATATTCTGTTGAAAAATGAAGGAAAGTGTTAGCTGATTAAGTTCTTAGGAGTGCTTAAATCTGTGGGCTGAGTTTTGATTAAACACATGCTTTTTATATATAGCACTTCTTCTGATTAGTGATCAGTTATTGAATAAAAAATTAATGCTATGCAGTAGAAAACTCACATTTCTTACGCTTTGCTGGTATTTTCTTTTTGTAGATTGGAAGAGCTCCAAAGCATTTATTTGCCTATTATTTGTGTGTTGGTCTTAAGTACACCAGGTTTCTTTAAAACATACAGTGTGACCTTTTCATGAATTAATTCCCTGCAAGGTGATGTATGGCTGTGTATTTAAAACTGCCAAATGTGTGGCTGAACTACATTTGAACTTTTATTGATCTATCAAGTCAATGAAGACCAGGTCTTTGGGGTCTCTGAAAAGCTTTGTTTCTTTAGTCACCTAAGCTAAATCTCCTTGGATATACTTGAGCGAATTGAAGTATGTCAGAGCCATAGACTCATATATTTGCTCACACAACTAAATGGTCTTGTTTTTTGGTTCCTTTTCAGAGAGTGGGACAGAGAGCTGGCAACTTCAAAGAAAAAACCCAAACTTATTAATGCCCTTCGACGATGCTTCTTCTGGAAATTTATGTTCTATGGAATATTATTGTATTTAGGGGTAAGATCTATTCTTGTTTCTTGTGAACTTTTAGTGTTGTGTAAATGGATGCAGGTCATAAGGATTGCTAGATTAATACAGAACATTTTGACTAGCTACAGGTTTTTCTCTCTGGATTACTTAGAAAGATAATAAATCTGGAGACATAAGCAGGGACCTTCTTAAGTAACTTATTTTCTGACCATGTGTTAATATCTTTAAAGCATACCTATTGCTAAGTGCAAGCATATGTTTTCTCGAGTAAAGATAGAGAACTGATGAATTAAAGTAATTATTTTCTCATGTAAAATTTTTAAAGACACTTCCCATGAATTTTCAGGAGGAAATTTCATGTACATTAACAAAAAAGAACAGTGAAATTTCACACCATTTTGATCAATCTTACCAAAGGGACTAATAAAGATAAAGCTGATTTTATTAGCGGTAACAATTCTGCATAAATAAACATGTAAAATATGCTTGGAGTTCAGTGCTCCAAAGTATACGAAGAGGAGCTTGATGTTAAAATCTGAACTGGTTGTGTTTATCGGTTTTTCCATGTTACGATTATCCTGACATACGAAATTCCATCTATTTGAAAGCCCTGCCACTGGAGTTATAATCTGTAAAAATAAATTATTGGTAGTGGTGTCTTACTAGATATGTTGCATATCCAGTATGTAAATTTGAAAACTACTGTTAACCAATATGTGCATTAAATATGTGTGTAATTTTTAATTTTCTGTGATTTAATAGTAAAAGCGAGCTATCTGCTTCTGTGTTCAAAATGCTGTCATATCAGAAACTGCAGATGTAATAGCCTGATAGTCCCAACTGCTCAGATGTACTCATGTAGTGAGTATTTTCAATTTTAGATAGACCTCTAGGCCAGAGTTTTATTTTGGATAGGTTGATACAGAAAGGAATTAATTCTATCACCATCAGTGTTGAATGTGATATAATTTAGCTGTATTTTCAAGGAGGAATGTGAACTGGGCAAAAGAAGAAGGGAAGGATAATTTGTGGGAAATAATGCATAAATTTATCTGAAGTTCATACTGCTTCCTATGAAACAGCTCTCTTCTACCTTTTTATGAGATATTCCAGTGAACTATTTTAAGAGAATAATTAAGTTAAGAAATGCAAGTCTTTGTTCCCATTAGAATGAAGTGTAGTATGGAAAATGTCACGCTTCCTATTAAACTGCTAACGATTTGTCTGTAGAAGGGAATTTGCAGGCCAACTTGATCTTCTCGTGAGCTGATGAAAAAAGGTCAGAAACTGCTCTATAGCAGCCATTCCAGGTGTATGCTAAGATAAGTGAAATCACACTGATACTTCAAGTTTTAATAAATTTATATAAAGAAAAACTCGAAAAATAAATAAGAATAATCTGAAAATTAAAACTTTACTGCATGCAAACTTTCAGCATTAAAAGAAAACTTTTTATAGGTGAAAAATAGTAGTGTATCAGGCAGTGATTCTCGTCAAAGACCATTTTTCAGATTAAGTGTTGGATTAGTACTATGACTGCTGTTAGTCTTATGATGGAGCAGTTCCTTTGCAGTAAACTTCCTTGGAGTTCCTCCTGTTTACATGGCTACATGAAAGACAAATAAATTATAAAGTAAGTTTGTTTAGGATCCTGTGGTGGAAATCCTGTCAATCCTAAGGATATTACGTTGGATTGCTAATGATTTCTGTGTAGATCACCATTAATTTGGTTTGGATAGTCAATAACTGCCTAAAATTGTACTTGAGATCAGATTTTCCCCTAAGAATTAAGGAAAAAAAAATGGCTGCTTCTTTTTCTTATGATACCATACCAAAAGGAAATGTAGTATTTAAAATACCTTCCTGCAGCACTGGTTTATTCACTACTGAGTATCAATAATAGAATCACAAAGTTAAAAAGTAACATAATCTAAAAAAAAAGGAATAAATACTCTGAAGAAAATGGATTTTTTTTTCCATTAAAATGCAACATTCACTTCCTTCCTAGTCTATTAAAAAATTAGGATTTACTTTGCTATGTCATGTTACTCTACAGGCCTTAATTTGTTGCAAGCACATTGTTTGTCTCTTAGGGGTAGCTCTTACAGAACAATTCTGAAATTTCTCATCACCAAGGTTTGATTTTAAAAATAAAACCTAGCATGAAAATGCTCCCTGCATTCTATCTTTTTTACTTCTTTCTTCTGAATAATTACACTCACACTTATGAGTACACAATTTCTGATTATAAGTAAGGTAATGAAGATGGTTGCTTAGTTAAGATGAGATATGGAAGAAATGATCTCCATGCCAACTTTTCCCTAGTTTAACTCTCTCCAACTTATTAGCTCTTGTCACTGATGGACAGCATCACGTCCCTTCTCACTGATGCTCACCTCAGTCTGAAGTTGGTGCTGCTGAAGATTTGTTTCAGCGAGACGTGCCTACTTTCCCTCCCTTATGTACAGGGACCTCACAACAAGGACAGAGAGGCAAGGTTGCCACTGTGCTCATTCTGGAGGCCTTTTGTGTCAAATCCTGGGCCACCTTCTGGCAGTTCAACTGTTGTACAGGGCTTCTGGGAAGCAACATGGCTCTAATTGAATTTGATGAGTCAAACTGTCTTTTTGTCTTTGTCCAGGCATAGCAGAGCAGTACAGGGCCTCTTGGTGTATGCAGAGCTGAGTCATAACATTTATCTCTGTTCTCTTTTACCTTGTTTGTTGGCAGCTCTCTGGGACAAGACACTTTCTTTGTGGACTCCTACACAATTCTGCCTTATTTGCTCCTGCTGTCTTACCATGGCTGTTAATTTTTTATTCTATTATTTCCTCTTGTGTGTAACAGACACCAAGCCAGTGACTCCTGATTCTGTCAGGGTTGTAACACAACAGCAGTTCTACAAATGTAGCTTACCATACAGAGCAGAATCTGTCACCTGAAACTACCACAGTAATGCAGTCTTGTTAAAAGTTAAGCAGTGTCTGAAGGTTTATGCAGACAGTTTTAAGGACAACAACCTTTCCCCGAATATGAAGTGTGAGGGGGTGTGTGACTGTGCAGAGCTGATTTCTCCATGTGGATTTCTTTAGCCAAGTACAATTTTGGACAAGTTGTATACAGAACAGTAACAGGTCTTCAGGATTCTTGAATCTTATTTTATTTGTTGGTTTTTTCTTCATTAAGAAATTGCAGACATAAAACTCAGCACACAGGAATCAAAATCTTTCACAGTGAACATGGCAAGGCTAAATCTTATTTTAAATTCTTTGTTTAATTATGAGCTGATAAAACTATTTATTTTATTGAAAGCCTGAAGAGGAAAAACTCTCTGCTAAAGCTGCTGATGTTCTTTTCAGACCCTGCACACGGAAATTAATGGGAGCTTTGCCATTGGTTTTAATGGGGACAGGATGTTGTGCCGTATTGGCATCAGTGCAATCAAGTTGTGTGCTCTTTTGAACTTCACTTTCCTTTCAACTCTTCTCTTGTCAGATCCCCAAAACACTTTCATAGCACCTTTCATGGAGTGTTTTAAACTCCATTTACATCCCTGCTGTTTGTGCAGTTGTGGTTGCAGCCAGCATCACATCTTTGCTCTCATTAGGTCTAGTATTTTTTTTCTGTCTCTCTCTTTCCCTTCATGCACCCTAGGTAATGATGTTATTGAAGGGTGGACAGTTGCACTCTGGCCCCCTAGAGTACTATGCTTCTCCCTAACACAGTGCGTTGAGTTAGTTCACTTAATGTATCTGCTCCCCTGTCATTCCCATGAAATTTGTATTTCCATTCAGGTAAAGTTGCTGCTAACATTAACTTAGAAATGATTTTAGTGTCATGTCCCAAAAGATTCTGATGAGGATTTCCTGGAGTTCTTACATATATGTCATGTGTGTGAGTGTTGTAGGGCAAGAAGGGATATGAAGGTCCCAAGGCACTTCTTGGGCATGGGCCAAAGCAGAGATGTGCATTATTGTCTTCAAATTGAGAGTGATTGAGCATATGGGAAACATATGTAATGCAAAACCGCTCATTGTGTAAGGGCAACCATACCAGGTCAAGTCAGGGATCCATCTAGATAGTATCCCCTGTCATACTCCATTTCTCTTCAGAACTTTGATCTTTTAATTAACATTTCTGTGAGTGGAATGCTTATGAATTTCTCAATGGCCTATGATGAATGCAGAGGGAACAGCAAGAACAGAAGCAAAAAACTCTTGAAAACTGGATTTTCTGCTGGATGCACAATTCCAGTTCTTTTTTCAGGCAGGTCATTCAATTTATATACCCACATTCATATGTAGAGGTTTTGAGGTTGCAGTAGGAAAAATGAATAACATCTAGTTCTTCTTTCACTTGTATATTGACTAGATAATAATATCTATAGAAAATAAACTGGTAAAAATCCACTGTAAACTAGTGGATTTTTTTTTTCTATAGCAGACAGCAAACAATTTGGCTTGCTGGCAGCCATTATTCTGCCCTTAGACAGTCAGTAAATCACCTTTTCTTTGCAGCAAGCTAGACATGCAGTCTTTATAGTCACAACAAACACAGTAGGATAGCATGGCATTTTCACTAGAAAAAGAGTAAATACAAAAATAAATCTTGCTATTTTAAGCTTATATATATTAAAGCTTATCTTGGAATCTCTGAGAGTATGAAAACACTGTGTTGTCCTTGAAAGGTGACTGTTCTGTGCTTAGTGACTTTTGTGGAGTTTTGGTTTGCCACTTCTGGATGCATATGGTCTAAGCACAGCTGCCTTGGGTCATGTGTGTTTTAATAAACACTCCTCACCTTTGCCTACTAATAACACTGAAGTCTTTGTCAAAGCAGCCTCCAGGTTTACAGCATTTATGTTGGAAGCATAGCACAGGTATTCTATTTGAGGTGTTTAATTTCTTCTCTTTTGTGGAAAAAGTGAGTGATGCGTATCAGTTCCACTGACAGTGATATTCAGAAGAGTTTACAGTACATATTGTACGAATATTTGGGTTTGTTCTAGTGTGGATGACCAAGAAGAGAAGGGAAAGTCAAAGGGGATTTATCTCTGTAAAATACTGATTATAGTTCAATTCCATTAGTTCACTTCTCGCTCTATCTCTATATGGTGACCTGTGTTTTTGAGCTCAGAGGCAAAATAAATTCTGACGGAACTTAGCACATCCATACCAAAGATAATTTGATGGTTTCTTCTTACTTTTGAAGTATTGCTTTCCATTGAGAGTAAACGTAGACAAGAAAAGGAAGAATGAGGAGACACATGGACAAATTCTTTACCTTGAACGTAGAAGTGAAACAAAGGAGCGCAAGTGTACTTCGTACCCTTTGGAAGTCCATTCAGAAGAAGTAAACTGTTAAACCACAGCACACGGTTGATTTTTGCAGATACTGGGGAAGGAAAGAGGAGGAAGAGGAAAAGATGGAAAAGGATGAAGTTGGAGGGACCAAAGTACAAGGACAATCAGGGCATGAAGAAATGAAAATGTAACTCAGATGTGAGATAACAATAGTGAGGTTTAATTACAAAAGAAAAGGAGGCTGTGGATAAATGTTACAGCTGGGTATGGTGGCAGATCAGCTGGATGCCTCATAGTTCAGCAGTGTGATTACGCTTTCTTTTTTGTCTCCTATTCTGATACTCTGCCATGTTAGTCATCCTGGGATGGGAAGTGTTGGGGCTGGAGGGACAGGAGTTCCTGGTTTCTCCCTGGGACTTCTATCAAACTTACCTCCCCCACCATTTATGCCCTGTCATCCTGCTTCTGTTACAGCCCTGGTTACAAGAGTCTAGAACTGTTGAGCAGGATGATCCCAATTGATATTTTAGTTGTTATTCCTATTTACCATGTGTTTTAGCTGTATTCCCACTGTGTTGTTATCTTAGTATTTATTTCAGGACCTACGAGTCTTCCTGTGTCCTATAGGTCCAGTAAAACACAGTGAGAACTGTTCTCTAGTAGCTAAAAGAGAGATCCAGCTTGCAAAGCTGGATTCAATCATACTTTGTGGCGAATCTGTAATACCTTTGAGAAGTAAATCTGGAAGCTAATATCTCAGTTGTCATTTTTGTAGAAACCAACCAGCAAAATTTAAAAAGTAGATTGTGGTGGAATTGCAGGAGCGTCACAGAGAGCAGTGAGCTGTCTGTTCTTGGGCAGTTGGTGGATGCTTCTGTGGTTTGCTCAAAAACTAGGCTCCTTGGTGTGTGAATCTCAGTTGGTAAGCTTTGAAATTACAGTGTATCAATTTGAAAAAAAAAGAAAAATCTGCTAAACAAAATTCTTGTTTTTGTTGTTTCTGTCTTCAGGAGGTCACCAAATCTGTGCAGCCCCTTCTGCTGGGAAGAATAATAGCTTCCTATGATCCTGACAACTCTTCTGAAAGATCCATAGCCTACTACCTGGGCATTGGCTTGTGCCTTCTCTTCCTCGTGAGAACGCTGCTCATACACCCTTCTATATTTGGACTTCATCATATAGGGATGCAAATAAGAATAGCTTTGTTTAGCTTGATTTATAAGAAGGTAACTGTTTCATTTACACTTAAGACCAAACTTCAGTCCATACCCTATATAGTTTTTAGGCCAATTTGTTTAAAGGTTGATAGTTTTGTCACACAAAATACACAAAAGATGAATGTGATTAACATTAGCTTCTGACAGCTGTCCGTTTCCTACGTCTAAAGAATTAAATACAAGTTTACAGCTGCTTTGACTCACGCCAGCCCCTGTGTGAGTTCACATGGGCTGGATATGTGGTGAGATGTCTTAATTGTATCACTCTGCTTCTGGATTGCTCATGTATTGCAAAGGAAATATTGTGTGCTGGTGGCTAAGGAATATTTTCAAACGAGAATTGTAGATGAAGTTTTAGACAATAAACATAGCATAGAAGGGACTGAGTTTGAATGTTACTATGTGAGATCTCTATTTCATGAAGAATCAACAGATATTGTTACATTCCATGTTCACAAATCCAAAGATTTCAAAACGTTTGATTTTACCAATACCAAAACCAGCTAATATAAGCAAATCTGTTATTTGTTCTAGAATAAAGCTCATTGTGAGAACATCTTTCAAAAACATTTGTCTAGATAGGCACAGTAGGAGATTTTTGAGGATGTGCAGCAACACACAGCATCCGTACTTAATTAAAACTTGTATTTGCATATATATCTGTATACATAAAATATGCAACAGAAAGCAAAGGCTAAGTCAATAAATCAATATTTGTAAAGCAGTTTAATTACTAAGTTGAATTCAAGTGACATAAATAACAAATTTAATGAGACTTTTTTAATATCATGAGGCTGATAAGTGAGTTGTTATTGTACAACTACTGTACAACTGCCTGTTATTTTTATTTGTATTTATTTAGTATTATAGGATTAGCTACATGGCCATTTTCCTATGCTTTTGTTTTCTTTTACAGACCTTAAAACTGTCAAGCAAAGTTCTAGATAAAATAAGTACTGGACAATTGGTCAGCCTTCTTTCCAACAATCTGAACAAATTTGATGAGGTATGTTATTGTTTTAGGCAACTGGTGATCCATCAAATACAAATGCAGTATTTCAAGCCACTTGTGGAAAACATTAAGGAAGAAACAAGGATAAACAGCAGACTGCGCTGACTGCTCATTGTCAGCATAAAATGAAGTCTGTCTTAAGATTACGTTTTGGCATCTGGTCACAGAAATGCTCATTCTAATACATATGTCTTCATTTTTCTCCTATGCTGATGAGTAAAGGAAGCCTAAAAACTAGGCATACCATAAAAACATTCTTGTTTTACAGTTCAGTGAGAATCCACCAGAAAAGCTCTGGGTTACACAGTTGGAGTCATAGCAGCCAGAACTTGCTCATCCAATCCTTCAGTCTTTTTTTCCTGAACACTGTATCTTTCTAAGAAGGTGAACCAGTATGGTTTTCTTGCCGTTAAACAAACAATGAAGTTCAGCATCCTGTTATTATTATTACCTACTCTCCTTAAAAATCTAATTAAGTTTTGATGTTAGACCTTGTTAGGAATCATTTCCAAGACATCCTTTTTAGACAATACACAGTCACAGAATAGTTGAGGTTGGAAGGGACCTCCGGGAGCCATCTGGCTGAACCTCCCCCCTTAAGCAGAGCCACCAGAGCAGGCTGCTGGTTATCGTGTCCAGGCTTCTTTTGAATATTTCCAAGGAGGGAGAATCCACAGCCTCTTGGGGCAGCCTGTGCCATTGCTCAGTCAATACCTCCAATACTTCTAAAGTAAAAGCTTTTATTAAAGACATGGAGGTAGATCCCTGGTAATGGCTTGGAGATTTGAAACTCCATGAGCTGTTGTTCAGATTGGTTATCAATTGCTCTGTTGATAGTGTGAGGTTTTTGTCCATTGAAAGAAACAGAAAACTTGACATCAGAGGGACTCTACAGTTCCAACCACGTGTCTTTGCTATATCTACTTTAAGCACTATTTTACTGTATAGAGGAATGTGAGTTATTGCTAGCGAGCTAGAAGTGCTCAAGCAGTGCATCAGTGTAGCTGTTACACAGAGCTCTGGAGGCTCAGCCTGACAACAGCATTCAGTACAAAATCTGAAGGAACGTGGCTGAAGTGGGCAGCAGTCTCCTTTGAATTTGTTGCACTCATACAATCGTCTCTTCGCTAAAGTAATATTGGCCTTCTACGTCAGATTAAATCACTAAGAAAAATCTTTTGTGTACTTTTCTCATCTTGCAATGATTGAAAATGCCAGTGTCAACAGCAAGTTCTGTTGACTTTTACAAAGCTGTTTTTCCCCTCATGTGCATATATAGCGAAGAGATAGTTGTGTACTGAACTTTGCCTTACAAAAATCAAAGATTAGTTGTGGAATGAATATGTATTGCTGCGCTGTCATCATTATTAAGACCCAGAATGCTATGTGCTCGTAATCACAAGTCCTCCTTTATGAACTTGTTTTACTACTGGAAATATTTGTACCATCCCTCATTACATTTTTCAGTGTCACTTTAATGACTTATTCATTTTCGTGTAGCTTTCAGAGCAATCTGTAATTTTCATTATTATTATTTTCTGCTGTGGTTTTCTGCAGGGTCTTGCTCTGGCTCACTTTGTGTGGATTGCACCTTTACAAGTGGCACTGCTGATGGGATTGCTCTGGGATATGTTACAAGCTTCTGCATTTGCTGGACTTGCTTTTCTAATAGTTATGGCCTTTTTCCAAGCCTGGCTGGGACAAATGATGATGAAATACAGGTGATGAGACTGTTTTAAAGGATTTTAATGTATTTTCCCAAAAAACATTGTTTTAAGAGGTTTATAGCACTTCACTTGGTATCTCTAGTTATGACACTGTTACAAAACTAGCATCCAAAGAATGTTGGATGTGTCAGAAAAGTAGGGATAAGTCTTTACTTCTTTAGCAGCAGCTATCTAATCTGAAAAAAAAGGTAATGTCTAACATGCAGTAAATAGTGATAATACTTTATAGTACTGTTGGTAGTGAGTTGATGTATATTAAACATAAGTATATAGGAAAAGTGATGTCATAAGATATAATGGGATATAAACTGATGATAGAGGATGAAATAGATGAAAATTAACCTACTGGCTTTTTACTTTGTAGGGATAAGAGGGCAGGAAAGATCAACGAGAGGCTTGTAATCACCTCAGAAATAATTGAAAATATACAGTCAGTTAAAGCCTATTGCTGGGAAGATGCAATGGAAAAAATGATTGAAAGCCTCCGTGAGTAAGTGGTTTTATTTGCTAGTCACGTTTCTTACGTGTTCAGAAAAAAATGTTAAGTGACTGTGAACATCGTCTGTAGTCATGTTAGTTAAGAAGTAAAGCACACAACTACTAATCCTCCATAAACTAAGCATGCATTCCCACACTAGAGCTTGCTTTTTCCCAATTTGTCAAATTCACAATAGAGATGATTTTTTTTTTTTAAATTTGCTTCCTCATTTGCTATAATGGTATTTCAGTGGTTAGCTTGTACAAGTAAAACAATTGTGGCATCTGTGTTTGTTTCTGGCCAACCTTACCCTCGTCCTACAGTAAAAAGCCCTTTTGTAATGGTTACTTAAGGCTTTATAGAATTTCCCATTCTGTGCTGGAGGAAACAGTGTGACACCTCTGCAGTAATTTTATGAGAAGTGCAATAGAGCTAGTTTTTGATGTGCCACACAATCTGTTTAAGGAGTACAGTATCACAGCTTCATGTATTCACCCTGTACAATTACATTAACATTTATTGTCTGTGGAAAGTCTTGTGTAGTGCTTATCTTCTCAATTAACATCGGGATTGAACTGGAACTAGCAGAGCTGAAGCAGAAAGGAGGTAGAAGAGCTAACCCAGTTGGCTGAGAGCTGGGAGGACTTCAGTGCTGACGGAGTCCTGGGGGAAGGGAGAAGTGACATACTGATTGATAGGTGACATTGCATGAAGCAGAGTGTTTGTAGTCCTTTAGGGAACGTTAGAATTCTGTGCCAGGTGTGTGATTGGTAAAATAAAAGAAAATAAAAGAAATGTAAGTATCGTATTATCATGTAAATAGAAGAGGTGAAACAGTATTATTAAACAAACACCCCGTTCAGCTGTCTTCTGAAAGACAATATCAGAAAAATTAAGTGCTCTTTACCTTCAGAATAAGAAAGTTCTCAACATTATAATAATTTACTGTAAAATACGTGAGAAAACCTGGTTTGAATCTGGACCTGGAGATCCAGTTCTAGGATGGAACCAGGCTAGGATTCAGCTGGTGCCATTAGTACTGTGCATTACTTTTAGCAATTTTCAGACCACATTTTTAAGTAAATCCTGAAGAAATGAATTAAGATTCATATACACATTCCTCAAAATGGTCAAGAAATCTGAAAAAACAATTACCATTTTACATTTTATATTTACTGCAATACTTTATAGAAAATTTTGTAATGCTGGAATTCAATTGTTACCGTATTATGCAGACATGGGAGAATTCTAAAAATGTTATAGAGTCAATTTATCTTTCTTCTGCTGCTCTTGCACCAAAATGCTATATTTTCTGACTGATCCAAAAGGTCACTTGGTGAACATATCACCAGAGCAGGCCAGTCTGGGAATGTCAGAATTTCAATTGAATTTTTCTTGCTGAGACAGCTCTGCAGGGCTTCACAATCAGTTGGTTTGATAAGACGGTAGGAAATGAGACATTGTGAGTTAACCCATGCCTGGATTTTAGCAACCATGCATCATAACTCTGTTGTTACCAAACTCTTTCTGCGTGCTGGAAGTTTCTGGTGCAACCTAGTTTAATCAACTCTAACTTAATGAACTAGATATAACTGTGAGGTTACAGGCCGGCCATCCTGTAGATGTAACACTGCTGGAGGCAAAGACCCCCATGTAGCTGTGACACTTCAAAGAGAACATGGGCTGCCTCCTATGTGCCTCTGAAGTCTGTAATGATAACTGTTCATAAAGGGTGTCTGAATAAATGTACTGCATTTCTATGGGCCATATAATGTATTTGAAGAGGTAAAAAAACACAGTGCAAACTGTTACACCTGAACAACAGCATACTAGTGCAGAAAGTGAAGTTCAAGGCTTGAAGTGTCTATATTTTGTCAGCTGGCTGGTACTTGTGAGTATACTGAGAATGGTTAGTGCATTGGTTCTCCCTTGTTGGAGTGATGTTTGTAAGCTTCAGCACTGGGGGTGGTTTTGGTAGTTTCTACCGGACATTTTCATTAGACTGACCAAGCATCGAACTCCGAAGTATTTGTTATCCCCATTCATGGCTTTCAATGCAGTCTCATCCAAGTTCTGGAGATCCTTAAAAGGCTCTTTCTCCAGGACCACGATTACAGCTGTGGTGGTTACATGCATGCCTGACTACACTCTTTAGGCCTGTCTTGTGAAATGCAGACATAGCAAGAGGTGCTAGGCACCCCGATTCTAAACTAACTGAGCTCAGTCTTTCTCTCAGGGACTTCCAGGAACAGTTTGGCTGACAGAAGTGATAGGACACTGATGTATGTGGAAATCTCACACACACCTGCAGTGTAGAGCTGAAAGTAGGTCCCACACAACCCCAAAATCTTGGTCTTACTTTGCATGCAGACAGTGCCTCAGTACCAGAAGATAAGTAAAGACTGTGATACTCAGCCTTGCAATAACAGCAGTTACCATCACCAATGTGACTGTGAACTGCGAGACATCCTAGTGGTTAGAGCACCCACCCAGCAAATGGGCACCTTGACTGGGGTCTAGCTCCATCTCTGGATTTGAAAACCCTTTATCTTTCATTGAAGCAGAGGTGCCTGTGTTCAGGAAAAGCTGAGCCACTTTGTGCCTGGGAATGTGAAGTGAATGAGGTCGAAAGAAAGCTTTAGCACTTTTTATTTAACAGCTTTCTGTAAGATGCATAAATGTTGTGGAGGAAGCTAGGAGTAATCATTGGTTGCATTCTTGACCACCCATGCTCCATGAACTGAGATTCAGCAGGAAAGATTGAGAAATCCCTGCCTTCCACCTCTTCCAGCTGAGGCCAGCTGACACCTCATTTCTTGGGTGAGGCTGTTAGTAGGATGGTCTGCAAAAGGGGACGACACTATAACTGAATTGTAGATTGTTCTTGGAGTTTTTATGGTTGTGTCTGGGAAATCTGGACATTTAGGAGTGTCTGATTTCCCAGGGGATTATGTATCTAGATGACCAGATGAGAAGGGGATGACATTTCTGGGAACATTAGATGCTTCTGGAGGGTTGTATCAGGAACTGTAATGGCTTGTGGCTTATGAGGTATCTAAATCATGACATAGATCACTGTCACTTAGTCTAACAACTCTGAAGATCGGTGCCCAAATATAGCTGCAGTTATTTTTTAAATGTAAATTGGGTTTGAATCTCGCTTTTTAATTGCATTCCTAAAAAATAACAAAAATGAATGAGCCTCTAGGTAAATTGTTTTACCAGCAGTTCTAGCCAAAAATTTGTAAGATGTAAACTGTGAAATCAGATACTTATTATTTGTTTATTTATTTTTTTTAACAGAACTGAACTGAAGCTAACCCGAAAAGCTGCTTACGTGAGATATTTCAACAGCTCAGCCTTCTTCTTTTCAGGATTTTTTGTGGTGTTTTTAGCTGTGGTTCCATATGCTGTGACTAAAGGAATTATTCTCCGAAAAATATTTACCACTATTTCCTTTTGCATTGTTCTTCGAATGACAGTGACCAGGCAGTTTCCTGGGTCTGTGCAGACCTGGTATGATTCTATTGGAGCAATAAACAAAATACAGGTAGGGTGCCCACACTTCAACCTTCCCAAGTACGTAAACTAATTCTTCATAGCATGTTATCTTGTCAGTTGATCAACAAAAGCACATGGCATTTGTGCAGACTTTCCGAATATACTATATATTGCTTTGATTATGCACCATGAAATGTCATTATAAATCCTCATATTGTTATATGGTTCCCCAGGCAGCATAACTACAGGAGTCTTATGCTGCCTGCCAATTGCTTGTTTTGAAACAGAGGCATCTAAGCCTTTTCTTCATTGCAGAATAGGGAACTTTTATTATAAAACTATACTTTCTGGTACTTAAGAGATGTTTTCCCTTCAGAAAAGGAAGTACAAAATTAGTATGTGTTTTACATAGCACAGCTTCCAGTGGTTGCTATCACAAACCTGCTGTTTTTCTAGCTATTAGTGGCAAGAACAGCAGGAGATTGTACAGCTTATGCAAATGTGCATCTCATTCATTATGATTTGTAAACATAATTAAGGTACTGGTCTACTAATTATTGCCTACCTTACCTACCAAGATCAATTGCTCATGTACCAGCGTGAGAGGCTTATATGCAGAGTCAGCTCAGGGTAAACATTCATGACCTCTGTTTTATCTGCTGTTTTGTAATCAATCCTCAGAGGAAGAATTCTATATTTTGAATCCAAATCTTAGGAATTAAAAAAAAGATTGTAGATGTTTTCCAGTAAAATATAATTTTATTATTTTTCAGCATGGTAGAAATACCCAATATGTTACTTAAAGATCTTCATCAGAAATCTGAACTGTAATAAAGAATAAAAAGCATCTATTGGATTTTTCAGATATTTCTGATTTTTAACTGGGTGGAAATATCAAGAATCTAACCTTAAGCCTGTCTATCTGACATTCAGGAGGCTGCCTCGTTGGATCCCAATTAACAGAGCTTGTGTTGCCAGGCTCCCTGGGCATTAGTGGAGGCATCCTGTCTCTCATATTTCCTGGAAGAGTGCATCCAATGCTTTTTCACAGAATTGGCAAGCCTAGTTGTCACACTACTTTGTTAGACACTCGTCTTTGGGGATATTAGCTATATGGCTCCTCTGGAATTCGTAATTAATAATCTCTTTGTGATAGGTTTGCTACAGACCCCATATAAAGACTTCACAGAATCCCCAAGCACTGATGCCCTTTATTTGCCACAGGAAATATGCATACATAAATAAAATGAATAAGCTATACATACGTTTCTGTGATTTAATTTATTCATCAGTTTGGAGAGTTTGACTGATATTCTCCCTTACCATCTCCTCTTTGTCCACTGTATTACCGAGGCAAACCTACTTGGTCCCATATAATTTTGAAAGGCAATTTAGAGGAGATGGTACTTACAGACTGCATAACCTTAACAGAATAAAAGGACAGAAAAGTTAAATTTCCTGTACTAATATAGACTTTCTCATTTTTTCCTTATGTTATCCTAGAAGATAACACAAGTAGGGTTGCTGATTTCTGTCATTTGAAATGACCTTATGTCAGTGCTGCACTAGCCAGTGTTAGCATCTGCCTTTTGTGCCAACAGAGACATCATTTAACTTAATTTAAGCTTTCGGTTTTGCAATAGTGAGTCAGCAGCATGTAGCTGCTTAGTTTCATTGTTTAACAGTGTAACCTTCAACATCCCATTCCAGAAACAAAGCTTTATTTGAAAAGGATTAAGGCTGGCAGCTAATGCTGCCCCAAGCAAGTCCTGAAAGCAAAGGAAATGCTATGTTTTGATATTCTTTCTAAACCAGAAGCAAATACATGCATGCTTATATTTCCACTAACAATGTAAGAATTGGTAGCTTCAAGAAACATTTCCTTCTGAATCTGAAAGACATTGTACAAGCTGCATTTATGCCTCACACAAGGGCACAAGAATGCAATAGCACTATCAGAAATGTTAACTGGTGCTCAGCATTGGCAAGTGTGCACTGCTCTGTGGGGCTGACTGTCGTCCCTTACTATTTCCTGTAATCTGCTTTCATTGTGTTTCTAGGATTTCTTGCTAAAAGAAGAATATAAGGCTCTGGAGTATAATCTAACAACAACTGGGGTTGAGGTGGACAAAGTAACAGCTTTTTGGGATGAGGTTTGTACTTTTACCCCAGTTAAATTCAAATACACTCTCTCTCTCTCTATATATATATATATTTACCAACATTTGACTCTTTGTTCTCTAATTAAGAGCAGACCGCACACCTTCATTTTAACTGGCTTCAGCTATCTGCAGGCAAGGAATATGTGGCAAGTAATTAACACATAATATCAAATTATCCACAGTGGAGAAACACTGGAATAGGTTTTTTAGTTAATGATAAGGCCTGTAACTTATTTCAGATTTAAACCATCCTGAAACCAAAATCAATCTCTGGCATGTATAAATATCAGAAAGCAGCTCAGTTAGAGGAATATTTTGCTTGTGTCAGCATATTTAGGGGCAAGTACAATGCGGATGCTAAAATAGATACAATTTTAAGAATATAATAAATTGGTTATGGATAGGAAAAGTAATGTCAGCAAAGTAAGTCCATAGGCTTTCATAAGTCTATAGTATGATGTACATGTCTGCATATGTATGTTCTGTTCATTTTTTGTGTACGTACAAACATAGCAGTATGTATGTTGCAGGGAATTGGAGAGCTCTTTGTAAAAGCAAAACAGGAAAACAACAACAGCAAAGCTCCTGGCAATGACAACAGTCTCTTCTTCAGCAATTTCCCCCTTCATGCTTCACCTGTTCTTCAGGATATAAATTTTAAGATCGAGAAAGGAGAGTTATTAGCTGTTTCTGGATCTACTGGATCAGGCAAGGTATTTCTCTTTCTGTTGTTTCAACAAAAGTCCTATTAATTTTAAGGGATATTTTCGTGTTGTCTGTGTTGTTACTGGTATTGTTAATGTACTTGTGCTAATCTGTGCTCTCTGTAAAAGTGGCAGGTGCAGGAAGAATGTATGAATAAAATATATTTCAGTAAAATGGCCCATACTTATTTTAAATTTTACTCTGTGGCTAATGTGAAGAGGAGTCTGCTGGATAGTTTTTGTACATACAAGGATGTAGGCTTAGTAGAGAAACACCAACTTAAATTACAAATCTGTTTTTCCATAGGAGCTAAAAGGAGGTTTGCAGGAGTAACGCAGACTGTAACCTTAAGCTGGTGATCAGGACGAGCATCTCCCTGCCTTTTTAACAGTGAACTAGAGAACATTACACAGATACCCAGATTGCTCAGTGTGCTTGAAAGCAGGGCTTTTTCCTGCTTTGGTAAAATTTTAAGGAAAAATTTGAAACCCAAGTGGTCAGTAATCTGACAAACATGACACTGATTAGCCAAGTAACTATGATGCATACGCTGGATACGTTACATATCTGATCATATAGGCTCCAGATCACTCAGTACCTAGCTTGAGCCCACACTCTCAGTTCCAGGTGAAAGCCTGGAGGACAGGTTTGGGGAGGTGCTGTTCAAACTGGTGGAGTACTGAGAAAAGTTGTGGTTTAGATAAATCATCATCTTAGATCTGGAAAATGTTATAAATGCATTTGGTTTGCAGATAACACATCCAATTGATCTCGATACTATCACAGAATCATAGAATCACCAAGGTTGAAAAAGACTTACAAGATCATCCAGTCCAACCGTCCACCTATCACCAATAGCTCTCACTAAACCGTGTCCCTTATAAAATACATTGGATTGTAATACTCTTATTCACTTTAAGCTGTAAGGAATTAGATAAAGTATTTGATCTTCAGGGAGCCTTCTGAGAAGGCGTGAAAATAAAAAAACTCAATTAATTATGGATTTGGCAACATTTCCCATTTAACAAATTCTTGGTGAAAGTATTCTGACTTCCTTTACTTTCACCGATCAGGATTCTTTTGGCTGAGGAGGCTTCCTCTCTGGAGATTTTCAAAAGCCATCTGGACATGGTACTGAGCAGCTTGCTCTAGGTGTTCCTACTTGAGCAATCAGGTCTTGGGCCAGACCAGACAGTTTTGTCCATTCTCAGCCATTCTGTGATTCTGTGTAAAGTCTTTGGTTTGTTGAAGTCAGTGGCAGAGGACCCATCAATTTCAAAAGGGTCAAGGCTTCAATATTATTTTTCAGAAATGATACCAATACAAAAGACGTGAGGTCGTCCTCAAACTGATATGCTGGTATGCATTTTACTGTGAAAATTCTGAATTAACAGAAGAGTTTTATTATATTGCTTAAGTCCTCATTAATCTAAGATGGCTGTTGCTGAAGCTCATACTTGTAATACAGAGATGTCAGGTAGTGTAGGAGGTTGTTTATATATTCCATTTATTCAGCTGCCTAGGAAAATTCAGATCACACTGTGCTGTAAGCAATTATATACATACAAGAAATTTGCATTTTTCCAGGCAATAAAGATAAAAAGATTAAATATTATCTGAAAGGCAAATGTAAATTAAGATTTACACTTAGCCCTCCAACAAAAGAAGTTTCTCCTTTCCTTCCATCTTCTCAGTGTAGGGTTTCTTTCTTGTTGATGGTGTTGCAAATTCCAGGAATTGTCAGGCCCGTGGAAAAGAGTGTGTACTTATTTCTTCTGCCTGTGCTATGAAGCCTGATATCAGCTCTTTAAAACAGCTTCATTAGTAGATGTTTCTGAAACTTCTTACTTAGCTTTTTGGAAAATTCAAGTTCTGGTGTGCTGGGAAGATGTCTTGTGATACTCCCCCTGCATATTGTATAACTTCTCAAAGGATCTCTTTGCTTGAGAACATAAAATTGTGTCTTAGATAGATTTTTAGATCTTTGGCTGTTATGTCCCAGCTTTGTTGACTGTTTATTTGTGATAAGAACACCACTGGAATGCCTCTGTAACATATTTTTCCTTGTATTTCTCAACTCTGTTCTTTGATCAAGTAGCTAGTGATGTGTGACAAGGTTACTACAAGCTACTGATTAACTTTGAAATTATAACATGTTAGTGCTGAAATTGCAATCAATTCTTTTATGAAGGGAAATAGCCAAGTATGCATAGGTCATGTATTCACGTAAATGAGTTAACAGTTACATAGAGGACTTCAGATCACACTGAGCAGTTGGTGAGCAATTGCATCCACAGAGATATCACACTTTTCAAGGCAGCACAGAAAAAGGGCAATAAACATTAGCAAGGTTGTAAGCATGAACTGTGTTGTACAAAGAACAAGCAAAATAGACAGTGATGTTAAAAATCAAGTAACATTCACCATAAATACTAATACCTAACATCCGTATGCCTCCCACAGATACTCACATTTTTACCTTGTAAAAGTGCTACAAGTTTAATTGAAAGTGCATGCTTTTGCAGCCATGTTTATAGGCTATCATACAGTTTTTCTTGTTCAGTGAATAACTTTCTCTCTGTTCAGGGGCCTTTCAGAACCATACACATCATGAAAATCTTCAGTAATTGCAACTTGTGCTAAATCAGTGAATGTAGGGACACTCTTTACAGAACAAAAGTACCATCTTATTATTTTAAAGTGATTCCTATTTTGTTGTGGTTGTACGGATCTCTGATACATGAACCATTCATAATTTTTCAGACTTCTCTTCTGATGTTGATAATGGGAGAACTGGAGCCTTCTCAGGGTAAAATTAAACACAGTGGAAGGATATCGTTCTCTCCACAAGTCTCCTGGATCATGCCTGGAACAATCAAAGAAAACATCATTTTTGGTGTATCCTATGATGAATACCGATACAAGAGTGTCATCCAAGCCTGCCAACTGGAAGAGGTCAGTCATCCAGAACTCTTAAGACCTAATTGTAAAAAAATAATACTAAATAAAAGTCAGGGAGTACAGTTTTAAGTAAACAAGAACTCATCCTAGCATTCAGATTTTGTAGAATTACAAGTTAGCCTGTTGCCAGCTCCTTCAGACATATACTAATCGTGCTGGTTCTGGGAGTTTACCTAACAGGAGCTAAATCAGCTGGCTCAGATACTATAAGGTTCCTGTGTTCTCAGTCTTCCTTGCTAGTTAAAAACCTGGGCAAATATAATAATATTAAACAAATGATGTAAAAAGTATTGTTTCTACATTTTTTTCACACTTAGTATATAATTTTTATATTATTTATTTATGGAAAATACTCTTTGTTACAATTTTAGGAAATTAATCTGCTCACCTCCTTTTGCTCCTCAAGAAATGTTCTGGGGATAATTAAAACTCTGTGCCAGAAATTTGAATTATTTAGAGGAAAATCTTGACTGAGGTTGTGCTTTTCTTTGTGTGCATGCTAAAAGTTTTCACATTGGAAATTACTGTAGGGTCAATCTTTATGTGATGTGTAGTCTATAGTGAAGTCAGAATGCCCTTGTGTTTGTTTGATATTACCAGAGGGTAATGTAAGAAACTTTTTCATGTTGCAATATACAAAAGGACCCAACATTTTAGGCCTTTCCACACTTATTGCTGTGCCATAAGATCAGGTGTTTTCTCAAAAGCATGCAGATGAAAACAATAAATATTTAACTGTGCTGAATAGGATCTTTCTTTAGGCTACATAGTGAAACATTTTCCTTTAGTGCCAGTCAAGCAAGAAAACAATAGCCACTCTGTTTAAAAATAAGATGAGGTTACAGCATTTTATCTCAGAGCAGGGTATAGTCAAGTGATAAAGTAATCTGTTCTTACATGTTTATGGCCATTTCAGTCTGTGTTTGGGTTGTGGTTTGCTGGAAATCTTCTTTGAAAGCTTCTGAAGGCAGGAGAATTAGCAACTTCTGTTTCAGGCATTCTGAAGAGAGTAGTCCTTAACCCCGGACTTAAAAAGTTGTAGTTAATGGCAAATCTCCAAGGGACAACTTGCAGCAGTTCGAAACTTTCCTTGTCCAAGGAGGCTTTCCAGCCCAGAAAGCAGAAGGTTTTTAATGATGGGTTTGTTTGGTGCTGCTGGGCCAGCTTGGTATCTCCATGTTGGTGAGCTAGCTTGATGTTTCGGTGTTGGTGAGCGAGCTCAGTGTTTTGGCATTGGTATGATACCTTGGTGTTTTGTTTTGGTAGGATGGCTCGGTGTCTCAGTAGGCTGGAGTTCCTTTGTTCTCCAAACAGGCTCAATCAAGCCAGCTTTGATCTGTGTGGGTGCAGATCTGTGCTGCACGATATGCTTCACCTCTAGCAGGGCTCATTATTTGAGGGCAAGTTTGATATTTATAAGGATACTTTCTTCTGTACCGAAGTTGAATAAATTGGGATGGCCTGAAGAGAAGGCAGAATGGTCTGGAATTAAGCCAAATTCATTACCTTGTTACTATTATTATACTTGCTAGTCTCATTAGCATTGAATTACAAATTATCAAGTAGGACCGAGTATAGCAAATTTAAGGATGGTTTTCAAATATTAATTCCTAGTTTCTTCCCCATTGTACATTTTTTAGGGTTTTATTATTGCAAGAAGAGTTAATAGAGTTAATGCTTTGTTGGTTTTCAGTTGTGTTTTTGTTCTTTGGAAAGAAGGGATACCAGAGGATTTCTGCCTAAAGGAGCTCACTTTACCTTCTTCTCTACAATTTGTGTAGGTATTTACATAGTGCACCTGAATGCAAGAGACTATTGTTTATTTTGTCTCTTGCATGGGTTCTTCAAGGTGGATGAGGGTTTGGTGATAAAAGAGTGTTTGTTTCCTTATTGCACACATGCTGGAAATCAGTTAAGATACATCTCTCAACAGTGACTAATTGAGATTTTCCTTCAAGCTCCATGCTCACAAAAAAAATGGTTTGGGGAAGACAAAGCCATTTCCTTTGACCCAGTGATCAAGTGAACACAGAATCATATAATCATAGAATCTTTTGAGTGGAAAGGGATCACAAAGGTCATCTGCTCCAACTCCTCTGCAATGAACAGGGACAGCTAGATCAGGTACTCAGAGTCTGGTCCAGCCTGATCTTGAATGTCTCCAGGGGATGGGGCATCCACCACCTCTCCAGGCAACCTGTTCCAGTGGGTCACAAAAAACAAGAACAACAGAATCACTACTTTGGAGTTGAGATGAAGACACTGTAGTGTGTTTAGACTCACCCTTATTCATGCATGATGTTGAACTTGAATGCCAGTACATTTTAGTTACATTATACTTACTATGAAACATCACAGTAAAAAGCATTCCATAGAAAGGGTAGAAGGGGAACTTGATCCTCTACTATTACCTTCTTGTTTTACCTTTCCACGGGAAATAGGGAATATCTTAGCAAGTAAGCAGTGTGAATACATAACTTAACAGATCTTCTAAAATGAAGATAAAATTAGCACAAAGTAGTAGTCCTCACCATTTATCAATTTTTCAGTAGCCTTGTTGAAATATACTGTTTGAATGGGTTTAATTCTGAGTGTGCAGATATTATTGAGTTTATTACTTTTAACATCACTTTTGCTGTGCTATAATAGAGAAAAGCTAAGACGTGATTGAGGCAGAGTCTGAACTCTCTTTCTTCTAAAGAAAGTCCCCATATGCAAGTTTAAAAGTAATTAAAAGTGAAATAAGATGAACAGGTGATACCTCAGCTTATGCTGCCTTTCTTTTTTTTGACAAGGTGTTTTACCCTTTTTATCAAGTACTTTTCATCACATTCATGCTAAAAATCAATTAGAAGGTGAACTTCCTAGCACTTCAAATTAAAGACCAATTAAGTAAGAACAAATTCAGTGCTGGGAACATCCTGAGTGATTCACCACTTTTATTCACATTGATGAATGGCAAAAAACACTGGGAGATGTGAACTGGATGAATTTATATGTCTATGCAATTTTGCTACTAAATATGAGGTAATTCCACAGGTGCATATTCCATAGAGACTGAAGGATTCTACTAATGTAACGGCAAGGATAACATGAATTTAAACAGGAATTTATAGGAATAGCCAATGGGTTTTCAACATCTTTAATACTGATATGAAAAAATGTGGAAAGAACACGGCTTGATTTTTAAATTTTAATTCGAAAAATCACTATTAATAGTCTACAATAAATAGGATGTGGGTTTTTCATTGGTTTTTATCAGTTGTTAAGTTAAAAAGGTAACGCCCCTTGAACAGTTATAGTGGGAATCTTCAAGGCTACATTCTGTTAGCTTTGAACAAAATCGTCCCAAGAGAATGCGTTTTTCAAGTCAGGACTGCAGAAACAAGTCCATTATAGTTATTCTTGTTAAAAAATAAACAAGGACTGTGTCCCATTTGAAGGGAGGCAGTACTTCATTTGTTTTAAAATCTAATTCTGTGACTTCTGGTTTTGCCTTTGTGAAAGATAAGAGATACTTTTCCACCTAGTTAATTCATTCTGTCCTTCAGTGCTTTCCATAAACCCATAATAACAAACTACCTGTAAGAAGCTGCCACTTTTAAAGTAAACACATGTTCTGATTTGACAGGCACCACCTGCTTGTGAATGTAATGTTTAACTTTGCTGCTTGCAAACAGAGAAAGTGTTTCCTTACAAAATCAAATCATATAACAGTATACAGGAAACCCGTAGCCACATTCTGTCCTTTTTGAGCTGTCTTCACAGGGAGTGCATGCGATACATTTTCAGCTTAGATCATAAGAAAATTGTTAGAGAAAGAGACAGTTAATATGCCAAGCCCTCGTTTGAGCTCCTGTGTGTTTGGCATCTCCTCAGAAAGGATGGCATCTCCCCCTCGGTGACTGGTTCTCTGCAGTGTCAAGGATGCCCCGAAACAGAAGCGCATATCCTTACTAGCATCTCACTGTGCTTCTCCAGCCCCTTTTATCGGTGCTGTTTGTTTTTTTTTTTGCAGGTGTCTTATTAGTCTGCACAGAATATCACATCTGCAGCTGACTACAGGTGCACAATTAAACTAAATCTGTAGAAGTTGTGAGGCAGTTTGACAGCTTTTAGTCAGACAGTGTGTGAAATACTTTGCACCCCGTTTTGTGCCCATTGTTCACAAGGGCTGCTGACACATTAGAAAGCGGAAGAGAGGAACAATAAGGACTCAACTCTGGCACCGTGTGCTTTATAGTAAGCAATTCTCTTCAAGAGGATATTAAGAGGAAGCTTGGTTACCTAATCATGTAGATGTTTGCAATGTGGGTGTTCATGAGAAAGCAGGTTACCTAGGCTGCCTTCATAGATAGGGACAGACACAGGTATGCCAACGTGAAGTTCCTCTCATCCTAATGTAATCAACTAAAATAGTGTAACTGAATTCCCTGCATATTTTCACTTGAGTTTTTAGAGAAAACAGGTAGCTTAGATGTCTCCGTTATCAATAGGAGGTGGGGTGAGTCCCACTCTTTAGTCCATACATGAAACAGATGTCTGGAAGCTGTCAAGCATTTAGCAACTAGGAAAAGACAGTAATTGTCTGACAGTTAATAACTAGTTAGAAAATAAGAATAGGAAAAAAAGTTCCAGAGTAGAAATAAAACATTTTACACATTGAGAACAGTGTTTTCTTAGCATGAATACACATAAATCTATCAAATGATTTTGATAACAAAGAATTTGCATGCAAAATGTCTGTTCTGTGTTTCCTTCTTTCCTTTTTTTTTTTTTTGTTTTTAAACAAGACCATATTTATTATATACTGTGGAAAGAGTTATTACTTTAAAATATCTCAGCATTATTCGTCTGTACCAGTCCCAGAGATAAAATTACCCTTATTGATGAGGCAGGTGAATATGACTTACACACAGTTAAAACTACAAACAAATATTAAATAGAGTGCTTTCTCCTTGAGTGTGAGATTTGTTAGCTAATATTAGAAGATCTCGCAAAAATAATTACAATGTAGGGGAACAGGGGCTGGGGAGAGAGTGTTAGGGTTCCTCTCTGAAAGTAATGCCTCCTATTTTATTACATTGACTCACGATATCAGAGGTGGATATTAGTGGTATGGCAGTAGAGACGGAACCTTCCCACCAGTATTCCATTATGTGTTTTTGCCGTGTGACAGATGGCAGCAGAGGGGCAGTCTGACAAAATAGCATCTGATGCAGAAGTGCAGATGAAGCAGAGATGTGTCATGGAATTCCTCCATGCAGAAAAAGTGGCACCCACTGACATTCATTGACTCTTGCTGAATGTTTATGGAGACCAAAACGCAGACGTGAGCACAGTGAGGTGGTGAGTGGTGTGTTTCAGCAGTGGTGACAGTGACGTGAAAGACAAGCCATGTTCTAAATGGCCATGCACAGCTGTCACACCACAAAATGAGCTCATCTGCACAAATCAGAAGACTATGACTAGGGAACTGTGTACAGAGCTAAATATCAGCTTCAAAGCATTGGCGGCAATGTTGGAATATCACAAATTTTGCATCAGGTGGGTCCTATGAATGCTCACATGGGAACAGAAAGAACACCATATGAAAGTTTGTCATGACCTACTGAATCAGTATGAGGCTGAAGGTGACAGTTTCCTTGGTCACACTGTAAATGATGATGAGACGTGTTGTCACCATTATGAGCTGGAGTCAAAATGACAGTCTATGGAGAGTCAAAATGTGAATTCCCCACTGAAGAAAAAGTTCAAGACACAGCTCTCAGTGGGTGAAGTTATGGGATAGGAAAGGGGTGATCCTTCTGGATTCCCTGGAACCCAGACAAATCATCAACTCTGACCACTACATCATGACGCTGACTGAGCTGAAGGCTCAAACTTCCAGAGACAGGCAGAGAAGAAAACTTATCCCAGGATAACGTCAGGCCCCGTACCAGTTTGAAGACTGTGGAGCACACTGTCAGTCTTGGCTGGACTGTCCTACAAAACCCACCACATAGTCCAGATTTCCTTCTGACTGCCATCTGTTTGGGTCAATGAAAGACAGATTGTGTAGGCAACATTTTTCTAGCAACGAGACTGTCACAGCAATTGTGAAATTGTTGAGTGGGTCACCTCTGCTGGTGCAGATTTTTATGAGTGTGGCTTGCAGCCTTTGGGAAACTGCACAGCTAATGGTGGTGACTGATGAAAAACATTGTTCTGTAGCTGAGAATTTGCTCTATCAAATAGTGTTATTGTGCATCTGTTATAGTTTCCATGGAAATAAATAGGAGGCATTAATTTTGGAGCAACCTATCTATATATTAAAGAAAATCTAGTAAATGCTTCATTAGTACGCTGGGTTTTGTGCCATTCAGCATCATTACATTAGATTTGTTCCTCGCTTAATTTCACTTCCTGAATAAAATGACAGCAAGGATGTATTTGGACCAGCCCTACATACTTTTTTACAATAGGTAATGCATGTTCCAACAAATAACATTGTGTGTCTATTGGACTTCTTCACTCTGTTTACGCCATTGAAAGAAATTACTAACCATTTTTTAATTATTATAATTACAGCCTGAAAAGTTCTTTGTCTTTTCCATGCCATATATTACCCTGAGGTGAAAGGTAGAAGAGAACAGAAGGGGAACTCATTAAAAGTCTGATTAAAATTCCATGTTGACACACCTGTAAAGAAATATATCAGATGAAACCCAACTGCCATATAAAGCAATGGGAGTTCTGGAATTAATTTCAGTAGGGCCAGGATTTTACATTGATGACAGGGGGAGATATACTGGGCCCAGTAATCACCTGGGGTTTATTTGGAAGAAGATGTAGAGTCAGGAATCAGCAATGGCACCAACAACATTGCAGGCTGCAGTAGAAATGTGAAACAGTTGAAATCAGCTTAGATATTCAGGTATGCAACAACACAAATCTCAATGTCCAGGTGAAGATATTGGGTAAATGTCCAAGGTACAGATGTATAACATGACTCCTGTGTGCAGAGTGAAATTGGAAGGGATCTGAGCAGGTCATTGCACTTAAATGCCAGAAAAGCCCTTATGCCAGAATTCCACACCTCCTTTTGAAGTACTTCATGGCCTATAGGAAAATTATTATATTCAGATAATCCTGCTTTAAAAATGTTGGCACTATTTTTTGCATCCTTCTTTCTGCAAATGTCAGTTAGCAACAGGGATTTGTTTGTGCAGGAAGTAAGTAGTTAACATCAGAATAATTTAGAAATCACCTGCAATAGCTTTTCCATACATAAAAGCCTCTTGATTTTAAGGTCAGAATCCTCTGAGCCAGGAAGTAAATGCTATTATCAAATTAAAGAGTTGGGAGAATCTCCCATTTCCTGATGCATCAGGCAGTCAATTTCTAGTCTTTGAGCTGCTGGACTTTAATCTGTCACTGATCCAGGGCTGAACAGCATTGTTACTCTGTTCCTGAGGTCAGGGCAATTTACAAGGGAGGAAGAAGGAAACGTTTCTCTGGCAAGATTTTTATTTATTTATTTGTTCGGCAAAACCTGTGGGGCCTGCAACATCCAACAGAGAATGATTAGCAGTCAAAAGCTCAGTAGAGGTGATCACAGTTGTATTATGTTGGACTTCATGTGAAATGTTAACTTCTAGAGAGCAGCTCAGCTCAGATTGTATTGCCCTGGAAGGCGAGAGAGCCTGATATCTGAACATGACTGTACGTCCCAGCACTCCTCTCTTCACATGGGGGAATGATGCAGACTGCATATGCAGAGCTGGAATCAATCATTCTTACGCAGATACCACAGCTGGAAACAGGAGTCCTGTGCTAGCTGGGGACAGACAAGATAAAAGGTGTTCTGACAGTGCCATAGGGAAGAGTTTATCTTTTTCCTCCATCTTTTTAATTCCATATCCTCTCTGCCACTGTTTTAGTAGCAGAAGTTATGTTCTCTGACTGGCCAAAGATTTTGATTGATTCCAGAATAACTCAAGCTTGTTTCTTATACCGAAAAGTGCCAGGCATCTGCTTTCTGGTTTCATAAATAGTAATGCCTTGAAAAATGCTTCAAATTCGTCTTCTAGTGTTTTGTCTAAGGAAAGGTAGCAAGCCCTCCTTTGCCTGAGTCATGGTTCTGACTCTAATGTGGGAAGTTCCTCAACAGGAAGTGCTGGAAGAGCACAGCTTTTTCCAGCAGCGGTGGTAGGCCATCTGGGACATGCTCATGCCCCTGCTATGAATGGAGTGGCCATGTGCAGGTGAATGAATGATTCTGAGTGTCTTGAATTGCTGCAGTTGCTCTGTGTGGGAGCAGCTGTGCAGCAGTGCTGTGCTGCTGGGTGGACAGTGCTGGTGCAGGGAGCGTCTGGCTGGCTTGGGGCTTCCAGCTGCGTGCTGGGAAGGCTGCCTTGCAGCCCTACACGCTGGAAGCCCAGTCTGCCCAGGGCACTGCCAGCGAGCGGCTGGGAGCCTGAGGTGGTCCAGCCTGTGTCTCTGAGCAAAATTCCCTGACATAGGGAACATCGTGGAGCTGCATCAGGGCAGGGTCAGCTGGATATCAGGAAAAGGCTCTTTACCAGAGAGTGGTCAGACACTGGAACAGGCTGCCCAGGGCAGTGGTCATGGCCACAAGCTGCCCCAGTTCAAGAGCATTTGGACAATGCTTTCAGACATAGGGTCTGATTTTTGGGTGGTCCTGAGCGGAGGCAGGAGTTGGACTTCAGGTTCCTTGTGGGTTCCTTCTAACTCAGCAGTTTCTATAATTCTATGGTTCTATGACTCACAGTGGCGTCAGTGTTACTGAAATAGCTTAAGGACATCATAGGCTGGATAAGGCTTACAGGACAAGTTAATATTTTTTATGAGAGCAACTGTAAAATCAGATAAGTTAGACAGTGTTCAGGCACATGAGCACTTCTCCACATCTGTGCTTCCATGAATTATTGTGGTTTGCAGGGATCTGTGCTAAATGCAACTACTCAAAAGTCTCCTGGCCACCTCTGCCAGTGAGGTACAGGGTGCCCCTCTACTGGTGCCCCTTTCTGTCTCACGTATAAACAAAATGGTATTCTGTGTTTTCTTCACTGGCAAAACATTCATTTCTAGCACAGTTATAAGTAACTTACATCCCAAGCGGTGGAGCTTGGTTCCTAAACTGTTTGCAAGCCTGCATTCCTGTCATTCTGTGCTGGGAATTTTATCCAAGCCTTCTTTTTATGAAACTGCCTTCTCTGAGGTCTGAAGAATTCAGATCTAGACTTTGATTTTTGCTTTTCCCACCCGTAGTAGCAAGAGCATTTATCATCATTATTATAGAGGAAATGCTAACAATTAACATCTTGAATCGATTTTATATGAAAGTATATTCTTTGCTTTTATAGCAATCCAGCAATTCAAATATTTGTTCTTGAGATCTTACAGCTTGAGATTGTTCTCTGAGGTAGAATGACGCTTTGTTTAATCCCCATTTCTGATTTTATGAACAGGTGAAGAAATAATCCTGTGGGGGACTTTTTTATTTTATTTTTTTACAACTTCTGTCTAACCTCTCTGTGCAGTATTGCATATTATGCCTCCATTTGGTCTGTAGCTTGAGTTTCTTGAGTATGGAAAATACATGTCAAATTCTTAAAAAAATTTGTTAACAGGACATTTTGAAGTTCCCAGACAAAGATTATACAGTGCTGGGGGAAGGTGGAATCATTCTGAGTGGAGGCCAGCGAGCACGAATCTCACTAGCGAGGTGAGCATTTTGCTATCTGACCATTTCTGTGTTTTACATACAGGGGAAATGTTATGACTAAGCACATAAATACATGTGGGCTAAGTCCTAATATGTAACTATACCCCAGGCAGGAGCTTCATTTTCCTATCAGAAATCTGAGATTTTCTCTGGAATTTCATTTGTGATACATCTGCACATCTATTCACTGAATTTTAAAAATTTGCTGCCACATGCATGCTACGGCTTAGCTGAAGATGAATGTTCTCCTGATGCAAGATGCCACTGGGAGATTCAGAACTTCATGTGTAGTTCTCTGAGTATCAAAGAAACACTTGCCATATAAATACACAAATAAAGTAGCGTTCCGGGATCTTCGCCTGCTGTGACACTTGCACAAAGCAGTCTATATACTGATTAATGACATACTCTCTGCCTATAGATAACAAAACTGAAGAAAATCCTGCCATGTTTCAATAAGTGCTGTTACTGGTTTAGGAATTTTTCTATCATACAAAAAATAAGTGGAAAGCAGTGGTTAGCTTACACCAATGAGTAATGGCCTAGCCCTGTCTGTTGGACTTTCCAAAGTTAGGAGATAGATAGTTTTGAAGAATAGCATGTTTTTCATATAAATCAGCTGTATGTTTCAGCTGGGTTGCTTAGCTATCATCAGAAATCCAGGAATGATAGCTGTAATGTGTAAACAGTCCTGTTGGTTTCTGTGCTGAATGGCTCAGAAATGCTTGGTAGAAGTAAAATCTCATTATAGTGACCCACAGTGGCATCCCGTGAAAGATGTGCATGCCTGTTTGAGGCTAAAGATAGATTCATTAAAATAGGGAGGCTTTCAGTGGGGATATTTATAGTGCATTTGTAAGAGAGGAAAAGGGATATGCCTGTTTCTGTTTTATGTAGAAAGACAAGAGAGAAGTGGGCAAAGTTTCCAGAGAACACCAAAGAAAAGGGAAAAAAGAACCCTAACCAAAACCCACTTAGATTTTCATCCAAACTTTACACGAAATATTTCTCAGATTCACTGAGTAATCATGTCTGTTGCTTTTCAGATGACTGCAGCTCATTTACTGGAGTGTCATATAATGGAATTTATGTTTTTATTGCCAGCTGTATAATAATTATTTTATAAACAGTTACATGTTCAAAGGCAATAGTTTATCTGCTTTAAATTTTGATTGTGCTCTAATCTAAACTCAACATATATCAAGGTGTGCAGGTCTGTGGGTTGCAGATGAAGGTCTGTGGAAGCCAGAGAAGAAAATGTAGGATTACAGCCCTGAGACATACACTCCTTCAGTGCAGATAACCTGGACATTATTTGCTTGGACTGGCTGCATGCATCTATCTGGTGTACTTCATGCAGTCATATTAAATCAGAATCCCTTCTATAAGTGCCATCACTGATCCTTCATGAGGAGCAGATGCAGCTTGCCTGAGTTCTAGCTTTCTAACAGTACTGTCAGTGCTGCAGTTGCAACAGGGCAAAAGAAAAGCCCCTGGAAGGTAACACGTTGTGTACACTGGCCTTGAGTTAGCTCACTGGCCCAGCACCCTGAAGTCAGTCATATACAGCTAGTAAGTCCACCATACAAATTACAGCCATAATCTGAATGCAACTGTTATTCCATCAAACAAACTGCAAAGGTTTTACTGATGAAAGTGCCAAGAACAGCATGAGCTTTTTGTTATTATGCAGCCACTTCATCGTAACGTATGGCCATTGAAATCAATCATGATAGAGAATTTTTTGATAGAGCTGCTTGGTTTATTAACATTATATACTATTATTGAGGGTTATTTCTCCTGGTGGTTAAATATTTTCACATTGTTTCACATAATTACTTTAAAACATGATTAAAAAAAACTTTAAAAAGTACTGAAATGAAGTTGTCCAAATTTTCTTTACTAATTATACCCTGATTCATATCACATCATGATTTTCATACTGACAGAGGAAGGCAAGGGGTCTTTTTGAACTTCTGTTGAAATTGATCTAAAAAACCCATCTTAACCACAGGTTTAGGTATCACCGACCCATGTCGAGACATATGTAGCTTAAGAGCCTAATGCCACAAATAATTTTTCACATCCTGAACTCAAAATATTGTACAGTCCTGTTTTAGGTAATGCTTGCAAGCTCATAGCTTGCTAACACACTTGTCCTGGCTCACCATTTATCTCAAATTACTTTTAAAACTAAGACCTTGCACCAATGTCTTTTCAGGCACTTAGTTACATACGTGTAATATCTCCTCAGGCATCAGAAGACATTACAGTAGATTCTAAATTCCAATTTAAATGTTCATTGTACACCCAGAGGGGCTGTCAAATTTGGGCTTTAAAAATATCTGTGGAGAAGCCTCTGTAAAAAGCAGCTCTATTTCTTCCTTTGTACAGAAATTAATGAAAGATTTATTTAGTACTTAATGTAGTCTGCAGCAAGGAAAGTCCAAACTGAAAAGTGTCTTATAAGCAGATTAAATGTTGAACTCCAACTCTGTATCGATAATGTAGAAAAGTTTTTGAGTTAGAAATGTAAAGGTATTTAAATTGTATTTATAAATTTGTAAGAGTTCTGAAAGTTAATTTGATTTCCATTTTCTCTGTTCAGAGCAGTGTACAAAGATGCTGATTTGTATCTGATGGATTCTCCTTTTGGATATTTAGACATTTTTACAGAAAAAGAAATATTTGAGAGGTACTGTATGTTTTGAAATGCCTTACTTAAGAATTTAATCCAATGACTTAATGTAAAACCAATAACAGAAATCTCCCTCTAACTGATATAGAATTTAAGAACAGTACAAAAATACAGAAGTGATTAAAATAATACCTTTGGGGAATGTTATTTTATAGAATTTTTGTGAGTGAGCATTTTGTATTTGCATTAGGATGGCATACTGTGTATAGCAGGCCTATTGAACCTTATGTAATATATTAATCCCAGAGTGTAACACTTCATATCTGATGCATCTGTGTGCCAGAAGGGCTCTCAGTTTAAAAATTTTATCTACTTTGTCAGTACACATTTTGACAATTTCTTTTTAAAGAAATTTTAATTGCTGAAAGAGTGGTCACCTGAAAGTGCCCACTGAACAAGAGATTGACAGAATGTTGGCCAAACACGTAGACTTCTGACTTGTTCTGTTAGAGTAGCTCAAAACATTAGGGACACACACTGCCATCCATGAAATCTGCATTTACCAAATATTTGAAGCTTTGAAACTGAGCTAATACATCTAAGTAACTCTAAGATGAGAAAAAGTATTTCATTTTCATGTTGAACTTTTTGGATTGATCTGAAAATGATTTATTTTTCCCCCTCCTTTGGCTTCTGCTCAAAAAATGCTCATCCTTCACACAGTCCAGCCTTACCACTTCCTTGTAGTTTGAGGGAGCACCCAAGACTGTTCATACTTGGAGGGAGGCAGGTATGGATTGAAAATGGAAGAGATAAAAGCAATGTCTAATTATGAAAATAAAAAATCTAATTTTTAACTCTCTCATTTTTTATAGCTGTGTGTGCAAGTTGATGGCCAATAAAACTAGGATCTTAGTTACTTCAAAACTGGAACATTTGAAGATTGCTGACAAAATATTAATCTTACATGAGGGGAGCTGCTATTTCTATGGAACATTTTCTGAACTTCAGGGTCAAAGGCCAGACTTCAGCTCAGAGCTGATGGGATTTGATTCTTTTGATCAATTCAGTGCAGAGAGAAGAAATTCAATTATAACTGAGACTCTGCGACGATTTTCCTTCGAAGGAGAAAGCATGGGATCACGAAATGAAATAAAGAAGCAATCTTTTAAACAAACATCAGATTTTAATGACAAAAGGAAGAGCTCCATAATTATTAACCCACTTAATGCAGGCAGGAAGTTATCGATAATGCAGAAGAATGGGACACAGGTCAATGGACTGGAGGATGGCCACATTGACTCACCAGAAAGGAGGATCTCACTGGTACCTGACCTGGAACAGGGAGACGTGGGTCTACCTCGAAGTAACATGTTAAACTCTGACCATATGCTGCAATCTCGGAGGAGGCAATCTGTGTTAAGTCTGATGACAGGCACCTCTATGAACCAGGGCCCACACGTCTCCAAAAAGGGAAGTACAACATTTCGGAAGATGTCTGTGGTGCCTCAGACAAACCTGTCTTCTGAGATAGATATCTACACTAGGCGCTTGTCTCGAGACAGCATCTTGGACATAACTGATGAAATTAATGAAGAGGATTTGAAGGTGCGTGTTGATTTATTTGATCTTTTTTTGATATGGTGATAATTTTGAGCAATACACTCCTATGCCTATTTCTACCTGACTCTATAATCTCTAATACAGTATTTCCTGTGGAATATCTTTTTTTTCAATATCTATGAATATTTTTTTAAACTCAAGTACTATCTTGAAATTCTTAAAAATATTTCTTGTTGTCAAACTGCCTAGCTCATGTTCTGATACGAATAATGAACAGACAAGTAAGCTGGATTTTACTCTGTTTTTATGGGTGTGCTGGAAATCATGCAATTAAAGTTGAGTTTTATGCCAACAACTGGAGCAAAATTCCTTTCTTTTTCTTATAATTAACAACATTACGTGATGAAATACTTTTCTTTCCAAGGTTCCCCTCCCCCCCAAATTAAAAAAAAAAAAATGTTTTCCACAGGATAGGAAAATTTTCTATAGTAGTTTACTATGTGGAAAACAATCTAGAAGAAACGAAACTCATAATTTGCTGAAGCACTGTCCATTTTTTTCTTTTGCTTTATTGTTCTGAGCAGAATAAAAATCCCTTAAGATATCTATGATTTCACTTTAACAGCATATTAATAATCTGGAGTCTTCTCTTCCTTGGGCTAAACAACCCCAACTCTCTCAGCCTGTAGCATGAATGCTACAGTTCAGTTATTTGGAGTCAGCGGAAAGAATGACAGCTTTCATCTGAGTTAGCAGAATGAATGACAGCATTCGTGTGTCAGAAATTTTCACAAATAGGTACTATTGTCATTCTAACTATGGTCTTATCAATTCTTTGTCAGGAATGCTTTACTGATGATGCTGAAAGCATGGGTACTGTTACCACGTGGAATACTTATTTCAGATACATTACCATCCACAAAAGCTTGATTTTTGTACTAATTTTATGTGTGACTATCTTCTTACTTGAGGTAAGAAAATCTGTTCCCAGTGCCCTTTTCCTTCAATGTTTCTTCAAATTATGTTGTTTGTGATAGAAGTATAAAGGGATAAAGCATCAAGGCATTAGTTGATGCATGCATTGACCAGTGGCAACTGCTGTTAAAATGATATTTTTTGGATATAATTTCTCTACTGTTTAGTTGAACATTGCTCACCGAAGATAATGATTAGTATATGGCAAAAGAAGACCCACCAACACAGATTATCTCTGTTATTTCCGTCTGTGTTGTAAATAAATTGTTGTCCTGAGCTTGTCTCTTGTTCACAGGTGAATGAATTCCCATTTTCTATGAAAAGATTCCTTTACAGAGCCTTGGGAATTTAACAAGTACACACATATCAGTCCTGGAGAGTTGCTTTTAAAAATGAGTTATTAGCTTTTCTCTCAGTGAAAGAAGGGGTAATAATGCAGAAAGCAGAATGCCTCTGATGGCATTTAAAGATGGGTGGGATTTTCCCCACAGAGAAGGGAAGACTTTTTTCCAAGTACAGTGGAAAACACTGTCAGAACGTGCTAAAGAACATCTGCCTGATCACATGCCTGATCATGCAAATCTGATTATTTTACCTGTAGTGGATGTTTTCTGCTTTTTGTCTTTTCTCAGCTTAGGAAAGGCTTTTAACATACCTACATAAACTTCTAGTATCCTCTTTTACAATTAATATCCTAAATCAAGAGTTTTTTCTAAGGCATTAAACAAATTTCAGAGAAATAGCTGTGATTAATGGGGACTGTATTGATATACCAACTTATAAAATATAGCACCATTTTCCCTTGACATTTTTCAGCACAAACCAAAAGAAGAATCCACTAGGAATATAGGATTACTTTTTGGCTGATTGTGGCAGTGAAGGGTTTTTAACAATTCTAAGTTGACATTCGACCTGCTCTTAGTACCATCAAACCTGGAGAAGGACATGAGTGATAATATGCTGAATTTACAGTAATGTTGCATTCTGGATGACTGTATTAGTTCTTCTGGAACCGATGACTTTGTGTCTGGAGCTTGGGTCTTGTTTGAGATCCCACATTTTTAAATCACTTCCAATAACAAGGTTGAGCGTTTTAATGTGTAGCTGTTCTTATTACGTAAGTTCTATTTTCATGGAGCGGAAAATGGCATTATGAACATACAACAGCAAAGTTAAATGTGGTTTGTAGGAGAAAAGAAATTTTAACTTTGAGATGTATGGCTCTATATTCAGTATACAGTTCTAGTACTGATTACAGGTTTTTGCTTTTTGAATTAGACTAAAAACTTTAAATAATTCAAAAGCCTCATCTTCTAACTGGGAACAAATCTGATGACAATGAATCTATCCATCAAAGTTAAACTCCCTTGTGTAAATATTGCTTAAATAAAATCCTATTGATAAATTAATGGGCTGGGAGATATTCATATATAGCATAAACTATATAGCCTGTATTAAACCTCTGTGTATGAGATGAAATACCATGCAAATTGAGTATGTGGCCTGCGCTAGCCCTTCTGGCCATAGGCGATGAAGAAAGCCAAACACTGAAATATTGAACTGAGAGAGTAGTGACAAGTAAATTGAAAGTGGAATTTTAATAGCCTTCAGAACGGGATGGGACTATTGTGAAAATGCTAGGTATGCTATTTTAGATTTAGAATGGATTACTTTATATTACAGATCCCAAGGTGGTTTCACCGAGAACACCATAAATAGGCCATCAGTTGTACATTCTTTCTAGACTTGTGGAGTGTGTATTTGTGTGTGTGTAGCTCACTTCAGTGGCTCAAAACAAATTTCCTAGATGTAGGACCCAGAGACCAGAGTTACTGAACTAGAAGAAGAGCAATTATGCACGGAAACATTTAGAAAAGTTTAGTATTCTCTTGCAATACCATTTATCACTGTCTTCCCAGCAGAAAGAAATGGTCCTCTCCTGGGAGGAATCAAGATCAGGACAGAATTCTGTTGAGAGGCATCGAAATATTGTGAAGGAAGCCTGATCCTTACAAATATTTAAATTTAAATTATCATGGCCCTTCTTTTGTTATTTAATGTAAGACCTGCAAAAATTTGCAGTCTCCAAGGATGGAGACTTTAATTATGTGCTGAGGTGTTAGTACTGAACCAATGCCCTAAAAATATATGGGAAGAGGATCCCAGAAACGATGAAGGCTGCTCCAAAAGTAATGCCTCCTATTTTATTATGTTGGCCCACAGCGTCAGAGACAGATGTTGGTGGTATGACAATAGAGGCTGAACCTTTCCACCAATATTGTTACATGTTGTTGCCATGTGACAGATGGCAGCAGAGGGGCAGTCTGACAAATGCTGTCTGACCTGAAAGTACGTATGAAGCTGAGGTGTGTCAATGAATTCCTCCATGCAGAAACATGGTGCCCACTGACATTCATTGACTCCTGCTGAATGCTTATGTGGATCAAACAGTGGATGTTATCACAGTGAGATAGTGGGTGGTGCATTTCAGCAGCAGTGACAGCAACAAAGACAGGCCACATTCTGGATGACCATGCAGATTTTTACAAGCTCTTGTTCATTGCTGGTGAAAAGGCATAGCTAATGGTGGTGACTATATTGAAAAGTTGTGTTTTGTAGCTGAGAATTTGCCCTATCAAATGGTATCATTCTGCTCCTTGTATTTGTTGTAGTTTCCATGGAAATAAATAGGAGGCATTATTTTCAGAGTGGCCTATGTACATTTAGATAGCCAAGAAATCTTAAGTAGAAAAAGAGACAGACTGAAATGTAGGGGCTTACATGAAGTTCTCCTCTGACTCAGAGAACAGACAAAAAGACTTGTTATATAGAAAGCTTCCATTGGGCACAATAAGTAGAGTTAAATTCCATATCTTAAAACATGCTAAAATAGATTATGTGGAGAAGTATTTAAAACTAGCAGCCAAACAAGATCAGACAAATAGGTATATCAAAGGTAGGTGTCACCTGGAAAGAACAGTAATCAAGAGGAAAAATGTTAAAGGTTTTGAATTATTGCCATTGAAGATATTGGGAAAGAGACCTGTTTACTTCTTTTTTATTATTATTTTTTTAAGAGCCATCAAGAAATATTATCTTTTAAAACTTAAAATATGTTAAAGCATACACTGAATATTCCTTGTCATTCAGAGTGCATTAACAAGCCTTTGTTAATAGTATGGTAAAAAAATACTAAAAGAATATTTAAGAACTTGAGTGCCTGATTGTAATAGAAGTCTAAATGTAGCTTTGCTAGTGGGATGCACTAAATGGTTTCTGTGGAAGGAGAAGCTGATCTGACAAGATTTTGCTTCAAGGAAGTTTGATTTCCATGCATTTACAATGCTCTCCCTCCAAACAATTATAAAACAACAAAAAAAAGTAAATGAGAAGATCATAATGTGGGAAGACAAAAAATTAACTCTTTTTTTCTGGTCACAGGTGGCTGCTTCTCTTGTTCTGTTATTATTTCTTCAAAAGTAAGTAGTTCTGATTATTTATTGAAGGACTGAAGAATCCTTTACATTGATTTTTGCTATACATAATTAATAAATTCTGCCAGAAGTCCATATGGATAGGCACTAGCTTAAGTTCAATAAAATGATTCATAGAAGGAGGTGGTACCTTACATTGGTCCTTCTCTAAGTGCTAACATTTGTATGGTTTGTGTCTTGTTACTGAATGCATAGCAGTGACAGAAGACATTTCCTCAGTCAGCTCACTCTAGAGATGTGGGGACTTACTCTGAATGTGTTGTCGTTCGCTGTTGTCTTTCAGTGACGCAGGATGAGACATTTGCTTAGGAAAGTTTGAAGTGGACAGTTTCTATAAAACTCTGTATAAAATATCCTCTGCTCACCTAGAAACGCTCCAAGAAGTTGCAGGGTCCAGCAGATGAGGGTTAAAGCATGCTGAACAGCAGTATGGCTCTTCCTGGGTTATTGCTTTTGATTCTTATTTTAGTCCTGTAGAACTAAGTCTGTATGTTCGAGCGTAGGAAATATAGTAATTAATATGTGATTATTATCACATATATATATATTATGAGTATTTTTATCGCCTCTTAGCCTAGGTCACTAGGGTTTTGGATTAAATTTTATCTTTGTAAAAACACTTCATTGCACAACAACAACATATTTTAGAAATTACTACAAATTCTGATAGGTGCGAGCATCTCCAAAGATATGCAAAGAGAAGAATATGGCATATATTGCCTTGGCCCCTGAACACACACAGGGCAACTTTGTCTTACTGGCACTTGAGGTAGATATGATTTATATGATGGAGTGGGTACAAAGAAGGGCCACAAAGATGACCAGAGGGCTGGAGCACCTCTCCTGTGAGGAAAGGTTGAGGGATTTGGGACTGTTTAGCCTGGAGAAGAGAAAGCTCTGGGGAGACCTCACTGTGGCCTTCCAGTACTTGAAAGGAGCATATAAGCAGGAGGGAGACTGACTTTCTATGCAGATAGATAGTGACAGGTCAAGGGGGAATGGCTTTAAACTGAAAGAGGGGAGGTTTAGGTTAGAAAGAAACTCTTCTTTCAGAGGGTGGTGAGGCACTGGAACAGGCTGCCCACAGAAGCTGTGGATGCCCCATCCCTGGAGGTGTTCAAGGACAGGACTGATGAGTTTCCGGGCAGTCTGATCTAGAGGCTGGCAACCCCGCTCATGGCAGGGGAGTTGGAAGTAGATGATCTTTGAGGTCCCTTCCAACTCAAGCCATTATATGATTCTATGATTTTATTTCATAGGATAGGATAATTCATATAGGATAGGATATTTCATAGGATAATAATAATAAATGACGGTTAAACTATATAAGTAATCATTAACTTAGTTTTAAAAGAAATGAACATTGCAGTACTATTTATTTAGTAGAGAAATTAAAAAGAAACTTGCAACTTCTGATAATGCGTTTATTTTTTATTTATATCACACAGTAGAGCTGCAAAAATAAATGCGACACAACCAGAAAACGCTACCAGTGACAACCCTCCAGTGATCATCACCAACACCAGCTCCTACTACATGATCTATATTTATGTGGGAATTGCAGACACCCTGCTTGCCATGGGCATTTTTAGAGGCTTGCCCCTTGTGCATACGCTGATAACAGTATCTAAAACTCTTCATCAAAAGATGGTGCATGCAGTTCTTTATGCACCTATGACAACATTCAACTCTTTGAAAGCAGGTAACTTGGATGGAGACTGATTGATTCATGTATAGGCTTTATTTTAATTAAACAGTTTTTATTCTGCTAAAGGATACTGCTGCTTTCCATTTAAATTGTCAATCAAGCTGAATGATAAAAGTTTGCTACATAAAGTGATTTGTGAATCTTCTAATGGTTGCACTTACTTTAAGTATGACATATTTCAGTTGTCAGTTCTGATTCTGAAATAACACCTTCTAAGTTGGCATAGAATGAGAAAATTCATTGTTAGAAGTTTGAGGCAATAAAACCAGAAGAGGTTCTAATGAATAGCCTTTGTCTAAAATTGTAATAGAAAAGATATAGTCTAAAGATATGTGGTGAGTGACAAGGAATCAGATACTGATCATAAATAGTGCTTTATTTCATGAGCAGTCCTACTAAAATGGCATAAACCATCAGTTGGTGTGAACAATGGTATTCATATTCAAATTTGGCTCAGAAGTTGATACAGAGTTCATTACATAACTGGTGCAACAAGTTCTGTTTGGTGCTGAACGTGGAATTCCTTTCCCATACCCTACTTAACTGGTACTTAGCTGGAGTACAGGAAGCATTGGTAAATGGCAATGTAACATAGGATCTTCCTTCATTTTCCCATTATATTCTTAGTTCTGTTGTTATTTTGTGGTTAACACAGTATTTCTGCTCACAAGCTAAGAAACTGGTATACAAACTAATAAGAACACTGATGTACAAATGATCTGTGTATCAGCAAAGCCTGATGCATAAAGGGTACAGACTTTATGGCAAGTGTCTGTGTTTCTGTCCTGTTTTATGTGTTAGTTTGTTTTAACTACATTTTTTTCTGGAGTTTTTATGAGATTCCGAGACCTGAAACAGAAGTTGCAGAATCAAATTTGTTCATGATGTAGCTCCATTAAGCTGTAATGGAATTGCTTGTGGTAGAATAAATCTTGTACTTACCTTTCGTACTTTGTATTTAGAAAAAAAGAAAAAAAACCTGGCTTTTTTGAATTTTTTGGGGTTTTTTTTTGTTTGTTTTGTAAAAGTGATACATGTAGGATTTTGTGGGGAGAGTGTTAAAATGTTTTATTTATTTCTTTATTTATTCTTAATCCATAGGTGGTATACTCAACAGATTCTCTAAAGATACAGCAATACTGGATGATTTACTTCCACTGACAGTATTTGATCTCATTCAGGTTTGTAGAATAGAAGTTCTCAGTTTTGATGTCTTTTGGCATAGTAAAGTTTCAGTTGTACATTGAGGAAAAGAAATTATGTAATGAGAAGAACTAACAACAGGAATTAAATGCCAACATTCTCTTTCTTTCAGTCTGTGTATCTATTTACATAGCTGCTTATCTTGCAAGTCAGCTTCATTGCTTCTGTTTTTGAGTTCTTGCCCATAGGTCTACCTATACTCTTTGTGCAAACCACTTTTGAGTACGGCACAGAAACATTTTTGCCCTGCAGTCCCCTTCAGTACAAGTCCACATTCACCTTCAAAGATGTAAAGGGCATTCCTTCGTTCCTTTCAGTTATTTTGGATCAAGATGAATATAGTTTGTGAGGCCCTTGTTAACTACTTGTTATGAAAGACAGCTTTTGGGGTCAGGAATTCTTTGGAGGAATTTTATGCCCTAAGAGTTGTAGAACTGCAGAATTTTATTTTATTTTTAATGGCAGTACCTGATGCCATTGTAGCTGCTGGGAAACTTCACGCATTGCCAGATCTCGATGAGCTTTGAATAACCTCCAATACATCCACACTGAAGAAAACACTGAAGAAATACAGAGACAGAGACAGAGACAGAGACAGAGACAGAGACAGTTCCAGTGCTTCTTAAAGGGGCTGCCTTCCTTTGTTCCTCATCCTACCTATTCTGAGACTCTGTGGCTCTGTATGGATCCCAGCTCACTTCAGTAGTGTCCCGCAGTACTGTTGACACACTCCATCTGTGAATTTGCTCTGATCGTTCCTACAAAAACGATGATCTGGTTTAAACCAAGTCCTGTTTCCTGTCTTTTTGTTAGTAATTGGTAACTTTGCCTCTTGACCTTAGGATGGCAAGTGCAGCTCCACTTTAAGAAGTTCAAGAAAATAACAGCATTACTTTGTGCACTGCTGAAGTCATGAATCTTTTCTGAATGAGTAAACGTGGACGTTAAACTGTTCTTTGAATTGCTGATGTAATCTTCAGTGGGAATAGTATTCACTACTGTCTTTTCTGGGGTGTTTTTTTCGTTTGTTTCTGACATTTTGGATCTGCCATGGAGGAGTTATTCCAAGCTGAATTTTGTTAGTCCATCAAACTCTATGTCAAACTCTGTACAAGAAGCTGACTAGTTTTTCATATTTCAAGGTTAAAAAAAATAATCTCTACATGTAGCTTTTCTGTTCTGATGCCTTTCAGAAGCTAACCTGTAATACCTATTGTACATCTCTTTCTCCTGAGTGTCAGGTGTAGAGGCTCCTGTACATGCATGACGAATTGCCCAGTCTTTCCAGTTTTTTTTCCGGAGAAGATCATTAAATCTACCCAGTGTCCTGAACACTTTTTACCAGTCGTTTCCTCATAAGACATTTCTGTTCATCCTCTGCAGCTTTTGAATTGTTTGGCTGTTTCCGACTTCCATGGACACTGCAGTAAACAATGTCAGATTCATCTGAAAGTCACACAGAAATTATGTTGGTTATCACAGAGTCACAGGATGGTTGAATTTAGAATAGATCTGTGGACATAGTCCATAGAGGACAGTCAAACACCAGGATCTCTTCAAACGTCCTGTTCAAAGCAGGGTCACCTACAGCCAGCTTGGATTTTGGATACCCCCAAGGGTGGAGATCCACACGTTCTTTGAGCAACACGTTCCAGTTTTTGACTGTCCCCACAGTAAAAAAAGTCTTTCTCATGTTTAAATGGAATTTTGTCTGTTTCAGCTTGTGCCCACTGCCTCTTGTCCTTTCACTGCTTGACAATTAGAAGAGTCTGACTGCCTTCCCAACTCAACTCCAGATAACTATACCCAGTGCAAAAAGAAAGAAGACCTAGTAAATTTTACATCAATGGCAAGAGACAGTGTCTGTGATGTTTTCTCTGGTGGCCATCTCTCAGATTATGAATTACATCCAGTTAATGACTGCAGTAGCATTAAACAAGTTTAAATGCCTATGTCAGTCTTCTACCAGTGCTTAAAGTGGCATCAACGTTTTTTGAAATCCTTTGCATGAGATGCTGCTAGCATATATTGCTAGTCCCTAAGGTTTAACATTATCTCACTCATAAGATCATTGTGAACTCACTAGACACTTACTTATACTTGCGGCCTTAACCACATTTTCTCAAAATAATGAACCACCAAGGGTTAACTGAATTGGCTGTTGCAGTCATCACCACTTTGAACCCTGGATGAAGTCTCTACCATTTGTTGTGTGTTCTAAAATGAAGACATACAGGAAGCACTGCAGTAAGTCTGGTCTGGCCTCCATCCCAGCCCTAAAATCTCATCATCTGAGGTCGCTGCAGCACATTCCTGTGGCTTTTAATTGATCTTCATTAACTCTCTGCTGGCATTCCCTGAGCATATACCAATGTAGCCAGCTTGTGTGTTGATTTTCATTACTGACATTTTGGAGAAAGTATTATTGTCTGTTTGTCTGTATACTTGTTTTGTTTTTCGAACCTGTGAGAAAACACTAAACATTAGTGTTTAATTTCACTAAAAATTCAGCTTTTTAGTGAAATAGATGTTGGACCTGCTGTAGAACTATATGGCATGATCGTGGTCTTTGCAAAATTTAAGTAAACGATGGAAATGGGAATTAGAACAGCCACTGTGTTACTCTATGATCTCAAGTAACCTAAGACCTGTATAATTTGGCAGATGTCATTTGAATAACTCCTTTTCTTAATAGTAAAATATAGAAAAGGTACTAGATTCTGCAGTTTGAAATAATGAATAAACACAAATTCATTCTTGTGTTTCTACAGACCGGTGCTATACAGCCTGTACAAGCACAACCCATGTGTGTTAGCATTCTTTTAATAGAAAAGGGTAAAGTAACGAAAGAAATCTTTTACTAGTTCATCTGTTAATTTTTGTTCATACACTTTGATACTGCCATTGCACTGATTGTATTTCTGATGAAAACATAGAGTGGGAAGCCTATATTGAACACTAAATGCTAGTCTGACTGCGAAAGACATCAGACTTGGAATACTGGAAATTCAAATCATTCCTCGAAACTATGTAGATGTAAAAGCTAACACATCAACTGCAAGTATCTTCTTAATGTGAAATTAGCTCTGTTTTCAAACTGTTTCTTTGTTGAGATAATGGGCATAAACTGGAACACAAGAGGTTCTGTTTGAGCAACAGGAAGCACTACTGTGCTGTGTGGTTGACTGAGAACTGACACAGGTTGCCCAGGGCCTCTAGAGTTCCTCCCTAGAGATCTTCAAAAGCTGCCTGCATGTGATCCTGGGCATCTTGCTCTGGGTGTCTCTGCTTGGGCAGGGGTTGGACCATATGGGCCCAGATTTCCCTGGCAACCTCAGCCATCCTGTGATTCTGTGAGCTGGTCAGTTACAGTGATGTTTCAATGTGATCATCATTTTGTTGAAATTGTACATTTGTATTTACCTTCTGCTGATAAGTTTGCAAGTTGAAGTAGTTAAGTGTGAAAGGTAACACCCTGATATGAAATAGAGCTTTGCTATTCTGTGTACATGGATGTATTTGTGTTTCATCAATTCAGGTATGGGACAGAAACAGCCCAAGTGCTTAAGGTGCTTCTAGGGTAAAGATTGACTTGACTTAAATAAATCTGTCTGGAGATACTGAGGATGAGGTCTCAGGAGAATGGCAGTAGTCTCTGGTAGATTAAATTGATTAACTTGAATGATTTTTCCCTTTTGAGCCATCTGTCAACTTAAAACATCTTTTTTTTTTTAACTTCCTGAAACTAACTTTTCGTACCACAAGTCCTTTCACAACTCATCTCCTGTCTTCTGATCAAGATGACTAGAATCACTAATTTCATATGTAGGTTACAGTCCCTTGCACAATTTATGATGCACCATTTCCCATTTTTTCTGACCCTTGGAAAAACTGATTGGCCCAGAATAGGCAGGAGAGTGGCACTCAGCTTCTGACAGCCTAGCACACCTAGCCCAGACAGGACAGGGTCAGCATCAGTAGCTTTGAAAGATGACTGCAGGTACAGCAAGTATCATTCTTACAGTTTTAACTGAAGAGTGAGTGCATAGCTACTGTTTTTGTGTGTATGTGTTTGGCTTCATAATTTAGAAGTTTGCAATACTGTCTCTACTACAGAAAACATTTCTTCCATGTATTAGGAAAGGTAGACATTCCTATAGGATGTGGATCTGGTCTCAGTTATTCATGATCTTTTCATGAAGGCTTGTTCTCAGCTGCAAGTACTACTTAAGTTAGCGCTTTATGGTTATCAAAACAATACCTAGTTGCTGTGGGAAGGAAATTCATCACCAATCTCTAGTCTATAAAATGACAAGTTTACTATATCAATAGTATTTTTCTTTCATTCTACAGTTAATACTGATTGTGATTGGCGCTATAACAGTAGTCTCAATATTACAACCCTACATCTTCCTGGCATCAGTGCCTGTGATAGCAGCCTTTATTGTGTTAAGGGCATACTTCCTCCACACTTCTCAGCAGCTGAAACAACTGGAATCTGAAGGTATGAGCAACAAAATTGGTAGACTACTAAATCCACCACAAATCAATTGAGAAGTGATTCACCCTGTCACCTCTTCTTTGCCTTTTCTCTTGTAAGATGCTGTTGTCTCTGGGAGTAGAACACTTATCTCCTTAAAAGCACTGCTGTTGCTGATCCAGCCAGTACTGAGTGCTCTGCTGCCAAAGAACAATGGAGAAGACCTGTTTAAAGCTGGGCTTTAACACCACTGCAGCTGAAAACAAATAAAGTCCTGAAATACAATTTTCTTCAAAGTAAACTTAACTTGAAAAATTGTGATCAGATTTAGTATGTGCCTCACAAGTTTGTTTAGAATCTCCATACATTTCTTTTATGAGTGCAAATAATTCTTTTTTCTGAATAAGTTATTTGACTAAATTTCTTCCTCTACCCTATTATCAGACTAACATATCCTCAGTTAAAATGGAAAAACTGATTCTGAAGTGTGGGTTTGCAGGTCAGGACTGTGGTCTGGCTTTACAAAAGATTGGCAGGATCTGACAATCCTCTGTCCATTGTGAATCATCTTGCCTTTTACTCATTCATAACTTCAAATTTGCTCAGATATAAATCTAAACTTGTTTCATATTTAGGGGGGTTTATCATTGGCACTCCACTTTTTGTGTAATGCAGGGTCTCCTTAAAATTAGCACCATGACAGGAGAGTGGAATCCAGAGCATTTAAGTACTCTATCTGTGCTAAAAAAACCCACCCAAACTTACATGATGGAGTTGTCAGAACTGTAGGAATTAATTTTGGCTGGGGAGGAGCCTTCTTTCTCTTGTGACATCTTACAGCTGACCAGGTGTTTCTCCAAGCAATATGCTGACTATGAGGAATTAATGTGGTCACTTGCTGGCAAGATGCTGAATGGAACTTCAACCCATTCATGAAAATACTGTTGTGTATCCTCTGCTGGGATTACTTCAACCATGTTTGCCAACAACATAGATAAATTAAACCAATGACAGTAGTCAGAGCACAGGGCTGTGGATTTGCGTTATATCAAAAGTATTTTCTAATGAGTGTTTATGATGTTTGTAATTTAAACACTTTACAGCTCGGAGTCCAATATTCACACACCTTGTTACAAGCTTAAAAGGACTGTGGACGCTGAGAGCTTTTGGGCGGCAGCCGTATTTTGAAACCCTATTTCACAAAGCTCTGAACCTACACACGGCAAACTGGTTCCTCTACCTGTCAACTCTGCGCTGGTTTCAGATGAGGATAGAAATGATTTTTGTTGTCTTTTTCAGTGCAGTGGCATTCATCTCTATCATAACAACAGGTACAGTAACTTTTCTGGAGTACTGAAATGCACGTTTTGCCTCTGTTTAACAGCTCGTCTGTGGACACTTCTGATGACAATAAACCATTGCACAGTTCAGCATACATTGCAGTCACTGATTTAAGTATGTCAGAGAGTAGAAATTGTGTTTTACTTAAAATAGAAGTTAAACCACGGTTGTCTGCTGTTGTAGAAGGCTCATGAAGGGATTAGTTTGCAAATAATATCTGAGGGGCCACAACTTTCTTTTCTTGACCCTTACTGCTGTAAAAGTAATCTGGTGGCTTCTGAACCACATAAACATAACCACATGAATGTACTGAAAAGCTTGGATGGTGATTATTATCTATATAGCTTGAAGTTTTTTAGTAAATTGAGGTTAATATTCTTCTCATGTTACAAATGGCTGAGTAAAAATGGAAAGATTTAATGATCTCTTAAAGCTGCATCAGTAGCGGAAGTACTCATTCAGTTTTCTAATTCCCGTGTGACCCATTTCCTGATGTGAATTTTTTCAAATTCCATTAAAAATCACCTCCAAAATGGCTCACCGCTCCTAGTAAACACAGTACGCAAAGGAGAAACACTGTATACCTTACTGTTCTACCTGGATGCTGGGCCAGGCATAGCCAGTCTTTGACAAGCAGAGTAGGAGCTGAAAGTTCCCAATGAAAACTGAATAATTCAGCTTTGTGGAAAAATTCTGCAAGTTTAGCTACAAATAACTTCTTTTAAAAGAGTTTTTAATTCAGTGTGCTCTCATTTACATTTTTTTATTTCCATTCTCAGGCATTATACTCCCTCTCCCCAGTTTTACATTGAACTTTTTGTTCAGGATCATTGTTATGACAGCTGATGAGCAAGAATTCAGTGACTTTGAGAATGAAGTTTTTTATTCTAACCATATCTGAGTTTCACTTGCTCATATTTTACAGTTGATCATACTTTGCTTGATCATACGTACAGCACCAGATCTGGAGGTTGGTGGCCCTGGCTGCGTCAGAGGGGTTGGAGTTTGATGATCCTTGGGATCCCTTCCAACCCAAGCCATTCTATGATTCTATGATTCTATGATTATGTGATTCTATGATTCTATGATACCAAGATTTAATTGCAAAAACAAATTCAGGATTTTTAGTGAATTCATTGACAGAACCGGGAGTTTAATTGATGACTAAACTGTCAATCCTCTTGTATAACCAAGAAATCCATGCTTTTTTTCCATGAACTAGAAGAGAATTTGAATATATATTTTAAGATGTTATATGGATCTTATATGCAATGTATGAAATATATATTAATTTTCTGATCTCTGTTGGCCTTTTATTTTCATATACATTAAATCTGTTTTTCCCTCTGCAGGTGATGGACCAGGTAAAGTTGGCATTATTCTTACTTTAGCCATGAACATCATGGGAACCTTGCAGTGGGCAGTAAACTCAAGCATAGATGTGGACAGCTTGGTAAGCATGAAGTATGCTCTGCTCTGGTTTGTTTGTTTTGAGGAGTTGCTTTAATTTGTTGATTATAAGTGTTCATTGAGTTATTATCCAACCTGTATATCAATCAAAAGTGAAAAAAATCCCCTCACACCTTTCACAGCAACCTACTGGCTTTGGGACAGGACCAGCTGAGTTTTTTCATGATCAGAAATTCTCCTGGATGAGAAAAGGGAACAGCAAATGGTTTCTCCTGAGGATTCAGATTGCATAACAGTTATGGGAAAACTTCTGAAAGACTTGGAGTTGCTTTGTTATGGTTGTATACCTAATCAAACCTTGGTCTGCTTATGGGCTTTGCACAGCAGATTTCAATGGACAAGGCTGAGCTCCTTTCATGCAAAATCAGAAGTGATTTAAAAATCTTTCCTAGACTTAACTGGTGGTCTTTTTCTGGTTTTGTTTAGAATAACTTATGAAATAAGGCTTTGGATTTGGACTTGCTGATCTTGTTGATTAATTTGCATAGTTAGTTCACTAATTGACTTTAGGCTTTAAGAGAGAACATTTCACAGGATTATCTCATCACCTATTTGTTGAGATGTGAGAAGCAGAAAGGAAACTCATAAAATAATACATTTGTTACAGTGGTTTTCATCATACTTGAGCTTAAATGTATAAAACTTTGCTATGTTATTTTAAATGTAATAGTCAATTCTCTCTTACAATTAAGGCATTCTGGGATTTATTTTAGACAGAATTCTTGTGGCAAAATTCATATAAACCCTAATTACATCTATTAAAAAAAAATCTGAGATAAAAAACCCTTAGCATCCAGTCATACCCTCTCTGAATCCTGAAGTATCTTCTCAAGCCAAGCATTTAAGCACTGGAAAAAAGTAACTTTCACAGGCAACAATTAGATCCTGATTAGCTGAAATGAATTGTTTAAAAAAAATGGAGGAGATTTATTTTTTAAATCAGTGATTCAACCACCCTCATCCTGAAGGAAATCCTTAAGAGCCCCAAAACTGAGAATTAACCACTCGCAACATCTAATCTCTTGTTGACACATACAATTGGTGATAGTCCAGAAAGCTGACTGCCATTCAGGGACACATTTTTTCCCTATCCACCAATTGTTTTATGATGATTCTTTCTTCAGTTGTTAGTACAGGCTGTCTTGAAGGGCAAGCAGTTTGTGCAAGGGCTTGTTTGCCAAAACTGCAGGACAAGCCAAACTGCAGTTCTGTGACTGATACAAAGTAAAGCATGCTATTGGTAAGGCAAGGCGCTGAACGTTTAATGAACTCTCTTGTATAAGCTCAATTTTAGCCCTATATGGCATAATGTAGTAACTGAAATATCACAGTCTGTGCGAGAATCATGTTCATTCATACTGCTTAGTGCAAATTGAAGATGCTTCACACAAGAGCACAGAAAATCTTGCTATAGGGTTGAGAGGGTACTGGACACATTAGCGTTTTAATAAAGAACTTCCCCTTTTTAAAAATACATTGATGCTAAACTGTCATCTATTAATAGTAACTAGGAAGTAACTCCCTTTTCCCCTGAAAAAGAACGCTGCAAATTGCCTTACATGGTTGTGAGTTCTTTTCTCTGTCTTAAGACAAACTAGTATATTGGAGCATTGGTTCTATTAATGACAGTCTTCTAAAGGTGCATCTGTTTATAGATAGATACTGTGGTCTTGTTTTGGTAATGGATTGCTGCCCACCCCCATCCCATGGATGTTTAAGTATCCCAGTTGCCAAGCTCATAGATATCGCTGGCAGAATGGTTTCCTGACATTGAAAAGCTGCTTCTGTGCACAAACAAATAAGAATAGCTTCATGGTTTCAAGGCAATAAAACGGCTTCACTGGGTAATTCAGATATATTATTTCCTACCCTTTGTCCACATTTGACACTTCCCTCTTTAAAGATCTTTACAGTTATTTGTTTAAGGATGTCCTGCGAAGGCTTGCATGTGTGCCTGGCTTAGTGTTCTGTTTTGGTTATATTTCTCTCAAGGGGTACTTGAGCTCCCAGTTGCATCAGATTGGTGAGAGCTGACACATCTCTGCATGTCTCTAGTTACCAATACGCACACACTGCTCTGAGTGAGATTACTTATGCCCTTCTGTGAGCAGCTGTGACATCCATGCTTACAAGGCAGCACACAAGTGTGCCTGAGTATACACAGTTAAATGTGGTGGTCTTTGGTTGTCAGATAAGTTGGTGTTTTCTGCAAGTGATTGAAGCCCACTGCTAAAGGCACAGCTGCTGCAATTAGTACGTAACACTAAACTTGTGCTGAATTCTTTAACAAGATATGTGAGATACAAGACATGAGTGAAATAGGTGGAAGCAAAAGGACAGGAAGAAGGAAAATAGGGAAACAGGATCATGTGACAAAGAAAAAAATGCACCAGAAGAAATACTGACCAAACAGATAAGTAGGTGGCTAATTTGACTTATTCCACATAGCTGCCTTCTTGAGCTTCTACGATGCTGGCATATCTTTTCAAGCAATCTGAGAATCTAGGTTGGATTTTTGTTTTTACATACACAGGTATTCTTGTCTTTGGAGGGCATTCTGTTCATCTTTATTTGGCTCTAACTGAAAATCTCCATTGTTTTTAATATCCCATAAGGGTTTTGGCACTGCATTTTCTACAGTCCTGATACTTTATCTGCTCTGGTGTTTCTTTCTTTCTTTTTTTTTTTTTTTTTTTTTTTTTTTTAACATATGTGGTCACTCTGACAGCTCCCCATTGTTTCATTTAAAGCTAGCAGCTAGGCTAGATTTATCTCCTCACTTTGATCATTTCTGCTCATACCCCTTTAGCTTGTTTTCAGTCTTTTTCTTAGCCCTCCAGACAGTCTTGCAATATTTTTAACTTTTTCCTCCATAAGGAAGTAAAAAAATAAGTTTTCCAGTAAGCGTTGCCTTTGCAGATAAGCATTGGCTAGTCCCAGTGGAATGTTTTAATGCTTTACAGACCTTCTCCTTCACTGATGTGTATCCTGCAGTAGCAGTGCTAAAACTGGGAAGCACAATTCCTTTCATCAGGGAGCAAGACATTGTCATGCTTTCATTATTGGCAAGATTACTTATGTAAGGAGATCAAAAAGAATTCCCCAAAGAGATATTAAGAATGTACTTGCTACACTACATTGTGCTCCACCCTGTGCATTACTGGTGCTGAGGAATTAAAGTAGTACATGGTAAAGAAGACCAAAGAAAAAAACAGGATTGTGAAAAATAATGGTTGTTTTATGACTGGTTTTCATACTTTCATTTTTCCACGCTAGTTCTCTCTTAACGTGTTCAGCTGGAAAACGATATTAGTAGGGTCTTCAGAAAACCTGGGAACTGTTATTTAGTCTGGTAAAACTTTAGTAGTTTCTTGACTGTATAATCTGCATAAGAATAGCAGTTCTCAAAATGAGCTGCAGTCAATATGGAGGGTCACAAAATCTAGAAAAAAAAAGAGCAAAAAAAAAAAATCAGTACAAGTTTGAACTAAGTATTTCATTTTTGCAATCTGGAATAGGAGTATATGAATCATAGAATATCCCCAGCTGGAACGGACCCACAAGGGTCATCAGCTCCAGCACCGGGAGTCCACACAGCACTGCCCAAAGTCAAACCCTATGTCTGAGAGCACTGCCCAAACACTTCCTGAACTCCAGCAGCTCTGTGCTGTGACCACTGCCTTGGGCAGCCTGTTCTAGTGCCCACCACCCTTTGATGAAGAATGTTTCCCAACAGCACCCTGCCCCTCCCCTGACACAGCTGCATGTCGTGCCCTCGGGCCCTACTGCTGTCACAGAGAGCAGAGCTCAGCGCTGCCCCTCCACTCCCTGTGAGGAGCTGCAGCCGCCATGAGGCCTCCCCTCAGCACCTCTGGGCTGAGCACACACAGGGGCCTCAGCCCCTCTAGGCCTTTCATTGCAATAACACAAAATTATTAAGCTGCTCCCCATGTCTTTCCCACTAGACCCTTCCTCATCTTCATAGCTCTCCTTTGGACACTCTTAATAGTTTCATATCGTTCCATATTGTGGCACCCAAACTGCACCAGGTGCAGGAGATGAGGCCGCACAGCGCAGAGGGGACAACCTCTCCCCTCGCCCAGTGGCCGTGCTGGGCCTGGTGCACCCCAGGGTGCAGTTGGCCCTCTGGGCTGCCAGGGCACACTGCTGGCTCATGTCCAACTTGCTGTCAGCCAGAACTCACCAAAACCCACATATGAGTTCTATGACCTATAAGTGCCTTCCAGATGTGTCAGCAAAAGATAAGAAACCTCACACTTAACGTATGGCCTGCCTGCACCGAACTAGTTTTTGCAGTGACAAACTGCACAGGTTTTTTTTCCAACTTGAGCCACTGGACTGACCTCCTGTAGGATTTCTCAGTTGCGCACTGCGGTTTCCAGAGAGCGTGTATTTGAGGAGATGGTGTCACACAACACTGTCATTGCAAACTATATGTGTCTGGTTTGGAGAAAGTAACTGCTCTCTTTCTAGCAGAAGAATACAGAGCCTTATGGAATTAGTTGTATTAGATTACTTGTGAAAAAAAAAACAAACCTACTTCTTCCACATTCTGGAAGTATATATTACTTAATAATATTATGAATTCTCATCCCACATTAAGAATAGTTTAAGTGATATTAATGAGAAAGTAAATTAAAGATTTTGTAATGTTATTAAAATCTCAGTAAAATACAATTAGGCAAGGCTAAAAATAGTGTTTTATGCTCTAGACATTTTTTGCTGAAAGTAGTAAATATATTCCTTCATTCTAAAGCATTAGTTGGAGAATGTGAAAATAGCAGTTAAATTGCTGATGGGAATAATAGATAAGAAACTTTCTGTCACCTACACTATGCCTGTCATTATGAATGACAGAAGATTTCAGTCTCTGAAAGGAAGAATGGATATCATTGTAAAATGTTACTGACATTTATGCTGCATTCTGCCCAGATCTAAATCGTAATGCAAATTACAGAACCAGGAAAGCATCTTTTCAATTGATTTAAAGTACTAAGCTGTCTAAAATATCTTCACATGTGAAGTGAGTGATAAATTTGTCAGGGGAGCTGATGGATTATGGAGATTAAATTTTGTAAGGTAAGACTCTTTGGCCAGATGGCTACCTAGCAGACTTCAGCTGATGTGTAATGCTAGGATGTCTTGGACAGTTACAGGGATTTCCTTTTTTTGTACAGAATTTCATTGCTCTTTGTGAAGCCAAGAAAGAAGCTCTGATATCTGCAGATGCAATATTTCTAAAAATATAAGATTTCTGGGAATAAAAAAAAGATACAGCAGTTAAAGTGAATGCATGGTGTTCATTATTGTGGTTTACTGAGCGCAGCCAGAAAGAATAAAATGGCCTGTCTCATCCAAGGTCTTCCTGTTTGTATGATCAAAATGATATGAAATTCATATGTGAACGTAATGATGGCTATGCCTTTCCATCTTGCACAGTAATTGAAATGAAAATTGCAATCAATAGGCTGGCATATTAGCACACTTTTCAGAACTTCTGTCACAGTTTTGTTTCAAGATGCTAAGAAAGGTAAGCAATTTTCCCAGTATTTTCATGCATTATATGTTTGCTTCTGCATGGAAAATCCACTGAATGAAATATTTCAATCTGGAGAGAAGAGCGGGAAGGAATGATAATACAAGTAGCATGAGTTTACTGAAGGAATGCAAAAACAGTTTAATAAGGTCAAAGATGTACAAAGATGTTTCTGTAATATCATTTAAGAACAATATGTTCATATATATATACATATTAGAGAATAAATGCTCATAATAAGGCCTAAATAGTCTTGGATGCAATAGTTATGTGTGTATGTATTTACATATTTATTTTGCTAAAGACTTAATGGTCAATAAGAATTGACAGTACCTTATAGTTTACTCTTGTTTTCAAAAGTAAAATTCTGATAAAGACTCTAGTTAGTAAGATTATATGGACTAAGGTGCATACAATCTACAGCGTAGAGGAAGCTCACCTATTTTTGAAGTAAGGTGTACAGTCAGTGGAGAAACACGTACATCACCAGTGATTTGGTCCGTCTAAAACTGGAGACTTTAACTAAACATGATTGGGTTCTGCAGTTTGACATTTCAGTTAAACCTGTAAAATTGGGCTGGAATAGCGCATACCAATACACTCAGGCTGGATGGGACTGGACATCCCACTCCAGAGTTCAAAAAGAACTGTCTGAAAATCTGGCCATCGGTAACCACAGCTTTGAATGAATCCACCAATCTGGCAGTGGTGGCATGTGACCGAGAAACAAATGTTTCTTCCGGTTGAGAAAGAGAGACCAGAAGTCACTGATCCCACCATCAGTTTGTTAGTCTGATGGCAGCAATCTTTAGAAACTATGCTGAAGATGTAACTGAAGATACCAAGCTTACAGAGGGAATAAACTCAGATGTGCTGAAATTAGGATGTGTTAGAATAACTTGATAATTGTGTTTGATGATTTATTTTCTGGACAAAAGTCATGTAGTAGACCTCATTTGTCTTCAGGAGAGCACTGGCTATGGCTCTGTTTCAGAAGTCATGTAAACGAACGAGATCAGGATTATTGCAAGAACTGTAAACTAGTTAATGAGTTGGATAGAAAGGAAATGGCATTAAGCTGTAGGTATTAAGCTAGAGGGAGGCTACTCAACAAAGATTAGGTTTGTGACTGAGCTTGTTTTAATCTTTTTCTAATGCTCTCAACAAAAAGAAAAAAGGTGTGTTGAAGAAAACTGCCAAAGGCACAGAGCTGAAGGGCAGTGTCAACATGAAGAACACTGAGAGTTAAAGGTATTAGGTGACCTCAGATGACAAATATGAAACAGCTTTCAGTCAACAAAGTGCAGAGGCTTAAACTTAGGAACTGCTAATAATAACCTCTCTTGTAAGTAAGGATCTCTTCAGTTAGAAATGTCTAAAGTGAAGGAAAGCTTGGCCAACTACTGCTTGGTTACAGGGCGACTACAAGATGTGACTGTGAAGAAAAGAATATATATGATCCTAAGATGTGTTAATCAAGATATTCCTAATATAGATAGGAAAGTATCAGCACGTTTGTAAAGTGTTCCTGTAAATGTCATGCAAAATGCTGTACAGGAAAGATTAATTTGAACTGGGATATCTGGGGAAGGAGAACATATGTTTAGAAAGAGGCTTAAACCTGGATTTTCTTTAGGCTTGGAGACTAAAGGGTGACTGGATCTAAGATGGCCCTCCATAAGTTAAAGGGAAAAGCAGTTAGGGAAAAAGAACTTCAGAACTTAAAATTTACAAATGCCCAAGACCAAACTTGTCCATAGACTTTAAAATATACTTTATGACCAGTGAAGTTCTAGTAAAGGAGATGAATTAACTTTTTATTATCTGATCCTTGACCTATTCAAATTCCATGCATTCTGCTTATCTTTGAAGATTAATCATTATTCAAGGAAATTCAGTTTTCAAGTAGAGCAACCCCATATGGGAGGAAGGAGGTGAAGACTCCAAAAGTTCTTACACAACTGTTGATTTCAGATGTACAGCTCATCTGCTGTTTTTGCTATACATTATAAAGGTAAAGAGAGCTATTGTGCTTATTTAAAAATAAAGGAAGGGAAATTAAATGTTTGGCCAGCGTTAGCATTGTACAAGAGAAAAATAATCTAGAGCTCTGTAAAAGAAGTACCTTACCTTTTCAAATTATACAGCAGTATAACTTACATAGAAAAGAGACTCACTGTTCTGGATAGAAATTAGGAATAATTTGATTTTGTTTGCTTTGATAGCTTAGTACAATTAGAATAATGTTTGTTTTGATTCCTAGATGCGGTCTGTCAGCCGAATATTTAAATTTATTGACATGCCAACAGAGGAGATGAAAACCATTAAGCCACAGAAGAATAACCAGTTTTCAGATGCCCTTGTAATTGAAAACAGGCATGTGAAGGACGAGAAGAACTGGCCATCCGGAGGACAGATGACTGTGACGGACCTTACAGCCAGATACATTGAAGGGGGAACTGCTGTCTTAGAAAACATTTCCTTTTCAATAAGTTCAGGGCAGACGGTGAGACACTGCTTTGTTGTGTTTGGTCTGACTTCTATTATGCTTTACTGTGGAAGTGTCATTATGTATTTGGTCTGACTTCTATTATGCTTTACTGTGGAAGTGTCATTATGAAAGTATTTGTTGTCTCAGTAAGTTTTTGTAGATAGAAACATGAAATTATTGCTGAACAAAATAATCATCTAAATCACCCAAATGACAGAAATGTCTTCTGTCTCTTACTAAAAAGAGAGTATTATTAGCTATGAACAAAAATAGTAAGGAAATTTGGCTTAATTATCCTAGCAATCTTGAAGCTGTTTGTACCTTAGTGAAGCACGATGAGGAGTTTTCCTGACCATGAGGAGAATAATACACAGATAAAGTATTTCTGCAGCAGTTCTTCATGTCCTTTTTCTGTGCTTGAAGTTGGCCTCCTCCTCCTATGGACAGAGAAGTGTGCAAATGCTAGGGGCAGACCGACCCAGGTGGAACAGGACATGAAAGAATACTGGCCAGTGTGCCAAGGGTAATGCACCAGCGGCTCGGCGCTCAGAGGGACGTTCCATGGGTGCTGTGGGCTGTGCCAAATTATTATAGAGCAAACGATAAGCAGTTCTATTCTTTAAAAGGCTTACAAACCTCTAACTAATCTTCATGCATGTTTGGATTTACATTCAAGAAAGAACTTTATTTTCAGGGCAGCGCTTAAGCAGATGTTGAAGTTCATGCAAAGATTCCTGAGCTGAACCTGTATGGATGAAGAGCCAATTTTAACTCTGTCACCTAGATGAGAAAACAGGTTCAGCAACAGTGCCTTGCCTTGCCATGAGGCAGCTCTTAGGTCCTACTTAGAACAGCACCTGTCTGCCAGAGTTGATAGATCTATATTGGTTTACACGTTTCATTTCTAAGTTTGAGGGCACTGCAATTTTGATAATAGGGTTCAGACTTCCTGTAGCATCATCTTGAAACAACTGTGCCTTTGGAGGAGAGGCAATCTACGATTTCTGGATTGTGAGGTGTGGGTGCTTCTGTAGTCTGCTTGATTTACTTCCTGGATAATTCTTTGAAGCAATGGAGTAATGGAAATGAAAGATACTTTTGTACTGTACACTTCTGAGGCAAAACCATTAAAACAAAGATCCCTTTTACAATGACTATGATTTAGAAATTTTATCCAATTCAGTGATGAACCCTGTATGCAGAGGTAGTGTTTCCAGAATTGGAGCGTGTTCCTTAAACCAAAGAGATTTGTTTCTGCCTTGTAGTGAAGCAAGGGAAAAACATGCAGGAAAGGGGAGAACTCCCATCACAGACCTTTGTTTGCCTTGTTTGGCCTGAGGCACTATAATGGAAAGGATGTCAGACAACAGGAAGGGTCCTCATGTCACCTCATCACCTTCACATTTATATTGTCATTGTTCAAACGCAGCCCATGCTCAGACAGTTCAGCGTTAGCTGTGTAAAATTCAGCGGTGGAAAAAGCCAGTTTCTCAGCTTTGGGTGGTGGTTACAAAATATGAAATAATATACAAGGAAATTTCTGCTCTTTGGGTAAGTATAGACTAATGGATCTACTTTCTTAGTTGATTCTGAAGGTTTACACTAACAAAACAGAGTCTGGTGCAGTGTTTCATTCAGCCCTTGCTGTAGACTTTTATCACTTCCAAATGAACAACCTACGCTATCCCACTGAAATCAGTTTGGATTGCCCTCCACTATTAAGATCTCTAAATGCTGCTGCCTTGGTCTGCAGTTAATATATGCGCAATATTAAGTGCTTGCTTTTATTAATTTGCATTGCAGGTGGGCCTTCTAGGAAGAACTGGCTCAGGAAAAAGCACTTTACTTTTTGCATTTTTAAGACTGCTGAATACAGAAGGGGATATCCAGATTGACGGCGTCTCCTGGAACACAGTCAGCTTGCAGCAATGGAGAAGGGCCTTCGGAGTGATTCCTCAGGTAATGAGACTGTTTTAGAGGCAGCAAAAGGGCCTTTATTTTTTTTGCTTGTATACTAATATGCACATAGTTGCATTTAAGCTGAAAGCTAGCTGTTTTATGCTAAGAAACAAAAAAATGCACAGAATTTGTTAAGAGGATAGTTGGATGGATGAATGGGATAATCTGCAGTAAAATCTACATTTTGAGTATTTCTATGTCACTCACACAAGAGCTCTTACAAAAACGAGAAGGTACAGTACCCTCAAACAGAAGTGTTTGTAGTTGGCTTATCTCTCTGTCTCTGAAATGGATGACATGTTGATTCAAAATAAGATAGTGCCATCTAAAGAAAAAAAATGCAGTCAGTGATGTTCTCACCTCCTGTTTTCTAAAACCTTACATCATGTATTATGGTTAATTTGTGAAAACAATACATTGCCTGTTTTCTTTGAAAGGTCAGTAGCAGAACTACTCTAATTAACTGATCCCCAACTTGGGCAGGGACACCTTCCTCTAGACCAGGTTGCTCAACCTGCCCTTGAACACTTCTAGGGGTGGGGCATCCACAGCATCTCTGAGCAACCTATTCCTGCTCCTTACTACCCTCATTCTGTGATTCTGTGTTAAAGAGTCCCTCTCCAGCTTTCTTGTGAGCCCCCTTTAGTTATTGAAAGGTCACTTATAAAGTCTCTCTTGAGACTTTTATTCTCCAGGCTGAATGACCCCAACTCTCACAGCCTGTGTTCATAGGAGAGGAGCTCCAGCCTTCTGAGCACCTTTGTGGACTTCCTCTGGATCTGCTCTAATAGATCCATGTTCTTCATATGGTAGGGACGCCAGAGCTGAATGCAATGCTCCAGTAGGGCCTCAAGACAGCATAGTAGAGGGGAACAATCACCTCCCTTGAGCAGCTGGTCACTCTTTTTTAATGCTGTTGGCTTTCTGGGCTGCAAGCACACATTAAAAGCTCATGTTGAGCATTTCAGTCACCAATGCACCAACTTTTTCTCCACAGGGCTGCTCTCAATCCACTCATCTCTCAGCCTGTATTGATGTTTGGGATTACCCAGACCCACGTGCAGGACCTTGCACTTGGCCAGGTTGACCTGCACGTTGTTTGCATGGCCCACCTCTCAAGCCTGTCAAGGTCCATCTAGGTGGCAACCCTTCACTTATAGCATGTCACCTGCACCACACAGCTCAGTGTCAAATGCAAACTTTCTGTAGGTGCAGCAGTTACCTCAAAGACAGCAATTTTAAGCACTTTGACCTTACTGGAGCAGCCCTTTCTTTCACTGTCAATTTAAACACCCAACTTACGGGAGCCAGGAGTGCTGCAGGGAGTTTGCTGCTCAGATTCACCTCCTGATTGAGCTCTGCTGGCAGCAAGGGCTTGCCTGGCATGCTGCCCTGTGACAGCTGATCTGTCACCCTTTCTCTCAGCTTTGCAACTCTTTCATGTATGTCTAGTCCTGTAAACTTTTATTTGTTTATTACTGCTGGTTCAGTACTGTCAGCATGACTCTTAGTTGCAAGCAAGGAAAAAAGTCACCCCTTTGGGTCAAGGTAGCTGTGTCAGAGATTGCAAATACAGCTGTGTCAAGATGGGCAGAGATTGCATATATGGTGTTGTTTTAGTCTGGAGAAGTATGTTATAACATTTGTTGAAGAGTACTAAAAAACCCCAGCTCTGCATTCTCTGGAAATCACTGGAGTTGCCAATCTGTTTGCTTGCTTCACTTTGCAGCTTCTGTCCAAAACCCTTGCCAAGGAGCTGCACATTATGCCTCAGAATTTCCCATATTCAGAATGAAATAAAGTTTTCACCAGTATTCTCTTCAGAGAAGAGAAATTACACATGCCGCCTAGCCTTTCCCAGCAGAACAAAGAGAGCCTTTTGTTCTCTGCCATTCATCTGCAGCTTCAGAATGTAAAAAAGTCTCCTTGCCTTTCCTGGGAGGTGGGCCTATAACAACATGTGGATGTGCACAGTCACATGAGGGAGGCTTCACTGACAGCGAGGGAATGGAGCTAATTTAACCTGAGGCATGCTTCCTTAGGAAAATTTTTCAGCATTGCCCTTCTTTTCCCTGTCCCTAAATTTTGCTATTTAAAGGAGACGAAGTTATTCTTCAATGGGAGTGTCACTAATAGATGTCTGTGTGGCACCCACAGCATCCCAACGGCGGCACGTACTGCACTGTGCTCCAGGTGGGTGGTGCTGGAACAGCCCGAGGGGCACTCAGGGATCACAATGAGCCACAGCAAAGGCGGAGATCTGTCTGCTCCTTTCTGTGTATCAGATGCAACTGTCAGTGCATGAGCTGGTAAATCACATCAAGCAAGTTTCCTGGAGCGCCCACAAGGAAGTTCCTTCCTACACCTCATCAAAGGCTGGCGTTGGTTAAGCACAGCCTCGACCACAGCAGTGCTCCTACAGGATGTTTGTAATTCTCATGGAAATCAGTAACTCAGCTGTAACAGGCTGTCTGAAGCATAATCGCAGTCCATCAGCTCTTCATTCTGGGCAGTTCTTTCTGAGTCTTCATCTGCAAGACTTTCCCTAGCATGTTTCAAGGGTGTTTGGAGAAGAAAGGTGCCCGCACCTGATTTCTACACATTGAAGCTCTTTTGCATGCAGGTCCTCAAGCAGATTATGTACTGAAATATCTAATTGAGTTAGACTGACAAAGAAGCCTTCAGAAGTTTGGCTATGAAGGGATAACGGGAGATCCGGAGCCAGCTTCCCATTAAAACAACTGAGGAATCCTGAGATCCATAAGGTGTCAGAGTGGGTGTTTCCTTGAGCCTTGAGTGCTGTTCCACTCATATTTAGACATTTAATCATCCTGACAGTTCTCACAGCATTTAACTCCATGTAGAGTTAAAATCAAGCTTAGCATGGAGAACAAGACTATTACAGTTTGTGGGATTGCCAGCTGACAAAAAAAAAAAAACTATCAAATCCCTTTGCCTCCTTTATTTCCCCGAAGAAGTAACGTTTGGCAACTTCTCTTCCTAGTTCATTTTGCAGTAGCCATCTCTCTTTGTTCATTACATCTGCCTGTCTGTCTGTCCACCTCAGCACCGTTCCGCTGCCTCTCAGACTCTCCAGGACAGCTCGCTCTTGGAGGTGGCACCAGGATGGCTGTTTTGCTCCTTCTCAGGTCAATCCTTTGCAATGCATCCTGCTGGGAAGCTCAGCTATCCCTCCACAATGACACGTCAATATCACCATAGCTGGGAGCATCTCCTGCCTCAGGCCCATGCACAGGAAACTAGTGGAGGTCAATAGAAACACTGCATGCTCATTCAGGGCAGTATATGCGTTGTTTTCTGCATCATGTACCAGACATGACATGGAGGTCGTATTGCTATTAATTGGACTTCTCTGTATGTGCAGCTGGTGTCATGCTTCTGAGGATGTTCCAGCCTTGGGCAGATGGGAACAAGGAAGGGTTTGTAAGAGCAGAGCGAGAGGTGCCAGCCCATGGGTCTGGCTGAGAACCTGCACGGGTCTTCCATCTCATCAGCAGCTGCTCACAGCCAGAATATTCTCACTCTTTATCAGCCTCTTCTGAACGGATTCCCTGCTCTTCTGTATGCCTTTCCTTGGGTTTGTCAGAGTCTTGGTTCTCCACACAACACTTAAATCACATAGGAAGCTTATCTGCACAAACTGGGTGTACCCAACTCTGTAACCAATACGCAGAGGCTCTAGCCACTGAGGAGGATTAGTGCACTCTACAGTACGTGGGGTGGGCGGAACATAAACATGGCCATATTTATATTCCTAAGCATTTCGCTTGTGGGTGGATGTCAGCTCTGGGAAACTACCTGCTGTGTGATCACACTCTTTATCCTCCGGGCTGAACATGAACAACTGACAGAGAAGGAAATGGCTCCAGATTTACTGCCAGTCTCCCCAGCCACCCAGTTCTCCTTCCATCACCCTCCTTATTCCGACTTCTTCCATATTTATAAATGACACACAAGCCCATGACAGTCACTTTTTTTTTCCCCCTCATTTTGAATTTCTGGCATTTAAGATGTTATTTTTCTGCTTCTTTTTAAGTGGACTGTACCTGCCCAAGTACCTAACACGATATTTACTCAGGTGAAGCCTATGTGGTTTCCAATGAGTTCAGAGGAAGGAGGTGTTGAAAAGGATGGAGAAGTACCAGAATTCAGGACAATGCAATATTTACCTTGTGGAAAAAAAATACATATTTCAGGGAATAGCTTGATTTTAGTGCCCCACTTCTTGAAAGCCACAGCTATTACAAGTATCAGCAGTGTCTGAAGAAAGTGGTCTCCTTTATTTCTCTCCCTGCTGCAATTCAGCAGGAATGTTATTCAGCCCAATCTTCTTTAAAACTGGTTTGTTCAGTTGACTATTCTTTATCAGTGAGAACTGAAAATACCTACTCTGTTAGTTAAATGGATGGTGCTCAAAGTGCGAACAAAACCAGGTCTGACCCTGCTTCCACAGAACTATTACTTTCACCGCACCCAGTGCTTGTAGGAATCTAATCCTGCTGCAAATATGTAGTCCCACGGGCACAAACTAACCGGGCCGTGGGAAGGGACGGGGCTGTTCTTCACAGAAGCACTTGGAGTTATTAGAAATGATGGCAATAAAGGAAAGGCTCTTCTCTTTCCCAGGTAGCTATCAAATGTACTTCTGTAACTGTTGGCTGTGCACACCGCTGCCTGCACTGCAGCTCTGCTGGACCCTGGCTTGCAGAGCAGTGGGAAGCTCCCAGGGAAGCCCCTCCAGTAACTGCATGGCAGCAGAGTGCAGTTGGTCTTCTCTTCTGCTCTCCTGAGCGGGGTACTTCCTTCCCTCTTATACCAAAGAAGCTACTGGCAATGACTTGCACCTCTTAATTAAATAAATTTAAACAATTTATTTTAAGCTGCCACACTCTTCTAATTAATCATAACTAAATGATGAATATAAACCCACATATAAATCACTCTGAAATCTGACGAAAGAACGCCAGTTTCCCAGGTTAGGTCAGATGGAAATTGGGACAGTACTTACTACATATATGCTCTCGGCCAATTTCTGCCACCCTAGCAGTTCCCTCATTGCTTTCAGTAGCTTTGGACTACCAAGGCTCTGGTTTAATTTCAACAAGAAATTATTTGGCTATGGATCACTGGCATTTCAACATGTCTTCTCTAAATAAATATTTTCTTTAGGAAGACAAAAGAAGAAGTAATCACTGAAATCCTTCCTCTTGATGATATCCATTCTGTGTGTACAAGGCGAGAACATGCAAATGGTAATATTTCCCAAGCCTTGCATTCTTTGAGAGCAAGTTTCCCTGCTGTCAGCAGCAGGTGTAGAGCAACACAGAAAGCAAGAGCTTCCATTTATCTTATAAGAACTGTAGTGCAACCTCAGTGTCACTTGAAGAACCCCACTTCCACCAATCTGACACACCTGCCCTGTGTAAAAAGAGATTAAACAAATATTGAATTCTGTCTGAGTCATTGCTTTTCCAGCCACAACACATATATCTAAGGCATATTCGTTTATAGCTGCTTGTCTAAACTGATGAAGAAAACAAATTCAGTAGTAAACCGTAGTGCATCCTCAGAAGGATGCTCTGTTGGTGCTGAGCAATGCGCATCCTCATCATTTTCTGCAACAGAGGGAAGGTGCAGGACAGGAGGAAGAGAGTAGGCCTGCATCATCCCTCAGGGCAGCCTCCTGTGTGAGCGTGTGGTGGTGCTGCAGCCGGGTTGGGTTGTGCTGCACCACGTCCCTGTGAACCGGCACCAAGAGAGGGGCGGGAGGGCTCTGCTGAGATGGGACTGGGACAGGCAATAAGGAATCAAACAAGATTTTTAAAAGGCTTCTTCCAAACTTAAAATAAAGAAAATCTTCCATTCTGAAAACTGTTGAAATATTTCACATTTTTTTAGACAAGTTTGGGCTAATTTTTATTACAACAATGGTCAAAACCTGGACATACAGTTCTTAACCCTGGTGATCAGAGGGCTGGAGCACCTCCCCTAAGAAGACAGGCTGAGAGGGCCGGCAGGCTTTTCAGCCTGGAGAAAAGAAGGCTGTGGGGTGACCTCATTGCAGCCTTTCAGTACCTAAAGGGAGCCTATAAACAGGAGGGGAGTCAACTCTTTACAAGGGTAGATAACGGCAGGACAAGGGGAAATGGTTTTAAGTTGAAGGAGGGAAGATTTAGGTTGGATGTCAGGGGGAAGTTCTTTACAGAGACAGTGGTGATGTGCTGGATCAGGCTGCCGAGAGAGGTTGTGGATGCCCTGTTCATGGAGGTGTTCAAGGCCAGTTTGGATGGGGCCCTGGGCAGCCTGGACTAGTATTAAATGTGGAGGTTGGTGGCCCTGCATGTGGCGGGGGGTTGGAGATTCATGATCCTTGAGGTCCCTTCCGACCTGGGCCATTCTGTGATTAACCCCCCCTCTTTTTTTCTGAACAAAGTTTTCCAAAATGGTATAAAACCTCCACTAAGCTTCACCTGATAATTACGGAAGGTTATTTTTTGTCTCTGTATGCTTTACAATTTAAAACGTCTCACATAGTGTTCCACCTGTATACATCCACATGTACATCTTCTTTCTTATAGAAAGTCTTCATATTTTCTGGAACTTTCCGGAAGAATTTGGATCCTTACGGGCAATGGAACGATGAAGAAATATGGAAAGTTGCAGAGGAGGTAAAACTGCTCAGTGTGTTTCTTGTTTCCCTCCGCTGAGGCGCTTACACCAGAGTGCAATGCGGGACATGTGGTTATCGTATGTTAAATTTATATAAGGGCTTTGAAACAAAGCGCTGAGAAAAGATAACAGAAGGCCATAAACTTTTTTTCCCCTAACTTTGACAAAGGCGATTTTTTATTGGGTAATAAGGAAACACGAAGATAAACTTCCGTACAGCTTTCCATGCAGTGACTGAGAGCAGGTGAGGCTCTCTTTGGCTCGGCTGCTTGACCCTGAGAGAAAAGAAGTGCAGTGAGCTGATGACGCAGAAGTCTTCTCATCTTTTGTCACTTGAATGCTTTGCCAAATACATGAAATTTTTCAACTGCAGTGTGCGAAGATGACTAGCAAACATCTAAGAGGCCAGAAAGAAGTGAGAAACGTCTGTGGTCAGTCCCAGAAATAAAAGACTGGCATTAGTGCAATAGGAAGTACTTAGACTCAGCTTATAAGAATCTGTCATTGAAAGATTTTCTGGTTGTCGCAGCGCTCAGCGTGGCTTGCAGCTGGCTGGTAAGCAGTGATCTCTGACACCGCATTCGGGCTCATGTACAGCTCGTGTCACAGCCAGCTGCCTCTTTCGTGGAAATCAAATATTAGGGAATATTAGAAAACCTGAAGGTTTTCTTTCTTCTACTTTTATACTGAGGTTTTAGCAACATTTTTGTTTTCAAATTTCCCAGTATCGGGGGAAAGATTCTTCCAGCTGTTTCCATCTGCAGAGCAACCACCACACATTATGGGTGTAAGATGCCACCTATTGGCGCTGGTAGCATTTAATAGGTTGCACGGGTGTAAACAGTGCCCCAAGAAAAGGAGGCTAAGAGGTACAGAAGGGGAAATGCTGCAGCCTAGAAAGCAGACGTATCCTTCTAAGGTACAGATGACATAATGAACTGCTTCCTTCTTCCTTGTCCATAGCAGGTCTCAAGTAACATAAAATGCATACAAACGTGGGAGTTAATCTGAAAGCTTCCTTGTTCCCATCCAGGAGGCTGACTGTCTCTACTCTCTCTCTGAGGTTTATATAATTTCTTTCCCGTGTTTGAAAAAGGGGAAAGTAGCCACTTTCGATGCATCATTTACTGCCAAGTACGTACATCACAACACTTTTGGTTAAAAGGAGTGACAGGAGCTTTTTAGCTGGCACTACAAGAGACAGCGAAGCAGCGCTGTGCTTCTCTGATGCCCTGAGACTAGGGGGAGATTAATGTTCCCTCTCTCGAATAAAAGTGAGTTCTAGTTCTGCTTTGGAGGGTGGTGTGTGAGAGCCAAACCTGGGATTTTAAAGAGCTAAACCTTATTTGTAACAGTGAGAAAAAAATTCTGAACTATTTATCACTAAGGAGTTTGGCAAATCCAAATGTAACAACACAGGGTTTTTCAGTTAATAGCCAAGAGAACACAAAGCAAATACAAAAGAGCCGTTAATGCTTTTCAGTAGGAGTGATGTGATTGTTTACACAGCTCACGCTCCTGAAATCTGGCTCGGTGGAGGCAATGAGTCAGCGCGACTTCGGGAGCGCGGCACGGGAAGAAGGCGGACATCCAGCTTCACCCTGACCCATAGGCTGCCGAGGGCTTAGGCAGCACTGCCAGTATCAGTGCCGCCTTTTAAGTTCCTTGCATTGGGCTGCAGATGCAAGGTGCTGTCTGAACAAATGTCAAATGTTTCGCTTCCATTGCCCCAGTATTTCAGCACCCGAATCTGTCACTCTCGTGTTAATTTTGGGGGCTAGGTTTTCCTCGGGCAGTCAGCTGTCTGAACTGTAGGTCTAGAGAGAGACCTCGCACAGTTTTAAGAAGAAAGCAACATCTCCAACTGAAAACCTGCTGCAGAATTTCATTAAAGGGCAAAAGTTATAATTGAAAGAGGAGTGAGGAACAATGCAGTGACCTCGGTTTGCTTATAAATGGAAGTATGGACTTCAAAAATACTATGCATACACACCACCATTTAATATGGTTTCCATGTAAAAAGGAAATGCAAAGGAATAAATCTAATTTTTTGCCTCGGAATGAAAATAAATGGCAGCTCAGTCATATTTCGAAAATCCAAGGGGGGCTCTTCATAAGCTGTGAGGGCGCACTGCGCTTTTATAACGTATTTTGGAGCAGTGCACCTCTCGTATGTTTCCCAGTTGTCATGTTTGACAAATGCTTCTCTGGAAATGCCAGGAAGCGCAGTCAGTCTGGACATGAGGAAGCTGCAAAGCTCTGGTGCAAACACAGTGCCCTTCCCAGTGAGAGCAAAGAGGAGCACAGGCAGAAACGAATGAGAGCCACCTCCCGTGCTGGGTTTGTTTCTGGCTCAGGTGAAGCAGGCTCCCACCACAGGGCCTCTGAAGCATTCTGCCAGTGGTGCTCAAGGAATGCCCGCAATGCCCATAGGCTGAGCAACATGCACAGTGCATTCAAGGCAGCACAAGGAGCAGATGGAAACGCTCCCAGAGCCATAGAGACAACGCTGCGGTGACCGGGGTTATTTTCTCTGTTGCTGTAAAGTAGCTTGGGAATTTTGCTTGTTTCTTCTTACCCTCCTAGTAACCAAAGAGGCCTGGTTTCCTATCAGAAATCTCTCCCCTTAACATTACCATTGACACACATCTCTTCTGGACACAAGTTCTGAGCGCATGGCTGTTTCTAACTCAGAGGTTTGGGTGGGAGTGCCAGAAGTCACTGTATGTGACAAACAAATGAAGCATTAACTCTCAGCTTCCCAGCGTAAATCCTGGCACAAGGTATGGTGCAGCTTTTCACACCGTCCAGCCAGCAGCTTGTAGTCTTTGTAGGACAGACACTCGTTTTCATTGATCTATATTTTCTGTTCAGGAGTGAAAGGCAAGAAAAGAAAAGGCGTTGGTCATCATACCCCCAGTCAGCAGTAACTGTGCCTCATCCATTTTTCCTTTCTTTTTCTCTCTGCCAGGTTGGGCTGAAGTCTGTGATCGAGCAGTTCCCGGGCCAGCTGGATTTCGTTCTTGTGGATGGAGGCTGTGTCCTCAGCCACGGGCACAAGCAGTTGATGTGCCTTGCCCGGTCCGTTCTCAGTAAGGCTAAAATCCTGCTGCTGGACGAGCCCAGTGCTCACCTGGACCCCATGTACGTTTTGTTCATGTGTTATAATATGAAATCCAAAAACCAGTGAGGCAGCACCCCCTAAAGAAACCTTCGGTAACTCCTCAGGTCTGGTACTAAGCCTGATTTCAGCTTCAGGAACAGACCTTGGAGAAAAGGGATTCACTAAACGTGCCACCTCGGAGAAGTACACTTTCTGAGCCGGCTTCCAGCAGGGCAGCAACTCACTCCTGCTGTGTCAGCAGCAGCTCAGCCATGCTGGCTGTCCTGCTTTGGCTGGGCTATGTGAAGGAGGGAGAGGGAAACGCAGTGACGGTTGCTGGGCTGTCCACGGGGCTCTGGCTACGCTTAGTCCACCCATGGCCTTGCGTGCAAGGGTCAGAAATCAGGCAGTGTCAAATACAGGGTTCAGAAACCAGATGTTCTTCCATCTCTGCTCAGTGCCTGCTGTAACTCACTGTTCCTTGCTGTTGTGTTACCATCACAGTGCGAGGTAATGGAAACGCTCCAGCGCTGTGGGTGCTGTAACTGTTAACAAAGGGGAGCAACTCCATCCTCCAAACCTTACATCAGACTGGGATTATCATCATGAGTTCAGCACTCCATGCCCAGTCAGCAAGAGCATAAATTAGGTCCAAAGAATGCCTGTGCTGTGTGGCATTGTCAGAGATGATGGTATTTCTGCATGGAGTGTCAGAGAAGTTCAGTTACACCTCCACATTAGAGCAGATGAGTGCTTTCCCAGCAGAGGTGCAGCATGCTGAGCATCACAGCATGCAGCACAAATGCAGTTACGGGCTGTGAGTGATGTATGTTGCAGTCTGAATGCCAACGATTATTTGCCTTCCAGAACTTCCCAGGTGATCAGGAAAACGCTGAAGCATGCATTTGCAGACTGCACTGTGATCCTCTCCGAGCACAGGCTGGAAGCCATCCTGGAGTGCCAGCGGTTCCTGGTGAGCATCTCCCCTCATCTCCTGCATAGCTGCTTTGTTACGTTTGACAAGTCATAGAGTGCCTTGAGTTGAAAGGGACCTCAAAGACCACCAGTCCCAGCCCCCTGCTGTGCTTTACCATGGCCAGGCCAGAAATGGCTGCACTTCTTGAGCAACAGAAGGGCATGCAGGGGAAGAGGTTTTCTGAGGAAATATCCAACGGTTAGAATCTTCGATTTCATTCATAAAGGCATCTGAATACTGCATTATTGTGTAATCTGGGTGGTGAGGTGTCAGGACGCACTGCGCCCTGTCAGGACGTTCCTCCTTGAAACAGAACGAGCTGCTGGCAGCGTGCGGGTTGGTGGGGGGACAGCCGAGCCGGCGTCCTGGCACCTCCCGCGGCCACCGCCCATCTGAGGGGTGCAATGTCCCCGCAGGTGATCGAAGACAACAAGATGCGGCAGTACGAATCCATTCAGAAGCTGCTGAGCGAGAAGAGCTCCCTGCGGCAGGCCATCAGCCACGCCGACCGCCTCAAGCTGCTTCCCGCGCACCGCCGCAACTCCAGCAAGCGCAAGCCCAGGCCGCAGATCTGCGCGCTGCAGGAGGAGACGGAGGAAGAGGTGCAGGAGACGCGGCTGTGAGCGCGGCCCCCCACGCGCCGCAGCACCACCGGCACCTCCCGACCAGCGGGGCCCCGCGGTGGCCGCGTGTGCGCGGGGCTGACCTCCCTCCGGCGTCAGCGGCGGGCGGGCACCGCCTGCTCTGCGCTCCGCCGTGTCGCGGTGCCGCTCTGCTAGGTACCACCCGGAGGGCCGTAGGAGCGATCGGCACAGCCCCGCCCGGGGTTCCGAGAGCCGCGCGCCGCGTTCCTCGCAGCACAGCGGTTAAGAGACTTTAAAACCAGTTTTTATACTCTTCTGGTTTGCAGTTTTATGATGAAACGGAACTTTCTCTAGGATATGTTATTTATTTTAATATTGTTGCCAACGTTTGTTAAGGAAATGATGTATTTTAAAAGTGATTCTGTACTATGAAGAAAAATATATTTGTACAAAAAGTTGTGTATTGGGACGGTGTTTCTGTTGCCGCTAGCCTTTGGTGCCGCATTGCCCTCGCACAAACGAGGCAGTTTCGGGCCGGCGCAAACAGCCGCTCCAGCGGCACAGCCCGCCCGCAGCTCCCTGCCGGCCGCCAAAGCCCGGAACCGCCCCTAGACCGCCCCGCGCGTCCGCGCCCGCACTGCGCTGCCGCCCGCCAGCAGGGGGCGCTGCGGGGCCGGCATCGCTCCGCCTGCCCGGCCCTATCCATGTCCTGCCCCTGCCCGGCCCTGTCCGTGTCCATCTCCATGCCCGCTGCCTAACGAGCAGTGTTCATTGCTTGGTGTGAATTTTACATCGAAGCAGCAGGGCAGGCGCTGGGCTGAGCAGGCAAAGAGTTATTTTCGGCCGTACCTCTAGCACCATGTTCAGTTTTGGGTCCCTCACTTCAGGAAAAACATTGAGGCCCTGGAGCATGTTCAGGTAAGGGCAACAAAGCTGTGAGGGGTGTGGAGGAAAGGCCTTATGAGGAGTGGCTGAGATTGTTCAGTCTGGAGAAGAGTAGGCTCAGGGGGTGATCTTCTTGCTCTCTACAACAGCCTGAAGGGAGGTTGTGGTGAGGTGGGACGTCAGCCTTTTCTGCCAGGTGATGGGGCTGATGGATGGACAGGATGATCTTAGTGGTCTCTTCCAATCTTAATGATTCTATGATTTCCAGAAGGGAAAAGGCAAATCCAGCAAGAGCATGCAGTAGAGGGGATGTATGTGGGAGCTGCTGATAGACACAGTGCGAGCATGTGGAATCAAAAAACTGTTCCCAGTCGGTGGCATCCTACTCCCAGGCAAGAAGCCACAGACCCCTCTGCTGCAGGGCCCTGACTCCCATCACAATCCCCAAAGGCCCCAAACACGGCCCTCTCTGCTCTCAGAGGGCAGTGTGAAAAGGCTGGAGAGGCAAAAGGCCGGTTCTTCCAGTGCACTGCGCTCCTCCATGGGAGGAGAAGGAAAGTGTCTGCTGCCAGTGGCAGTCAGGAGGAGCATGTTGCTTTCCAGAGAAGCCCTTGCAGCACCAGTGGGAGCAGCTCGCTGGGCTTTGCCTGATGCCGAGCTGGGAAGCTGCACGGCTGCTCCCATTGCACTGTATGGGGACAGAGAGGAGGCTGCAGCCCAGCGTAGTGGAAGAAAAGAACAAACAATGACGGCCTTCATAACACCGGCTGGTCACTATTTAGGTGGATTCTCCTTATCATGTGTGCTTTACTTCACACACACTGGATAAAACAAACCCCTCCCATAGTGCTTTGTTACCGAAAGCACACATCTGTACTAACGGGTGTGTGTGCAGGTGTGCAATGAGCACCAAGGAGCAGGCTGACTCCAGCACTAATAGGAAGATTTAATTTTGCAGCCTGCGAGGAAGAAGCCAAAATGATTAAGAGAGTGAAATTGCCCTGCCAAGGATCTGCAGCTCCCCTGAAGTACAGAGGAAGGAGAGGGCAGCCAGAAATGGCTCGCTCAGCACCAAGGGCCTCTTAGGACAGCAGAGGCCACACAGGAGCAGCCCAAACAAACTCAGACGTGCACATCCCCCCATCCTTGTACATCACGTATACAAAATCCCCATGCACAGCAGCTTCATCATCGCCATTAGTGGCGTCTCTCTGGGCTGCTGTCCCAAACAACAGTTTAGTTTGCACAGTTGCTTAACTGGTGCCTTACCAGCTGCAGTGTTTTATTCAAGGACTGCCTATGTTATCTCCAAAATCTTTCTGTGAGTTCCACCTCTCCCATTTCCACAGCCCTCCTGCCCTGGCCCAGCAGTACCAGCACCATGCAGTGCTCGGTGCCCACGTCCCTCCCTGGGCTTGGAGAGCCCCAGTGCACCTCTCTCGTCCCACCCTGCCCACAACGGGAACAATTCCCCGAAACGTGGCAGCTCTGGGAAAACAAACCTTTTGAAGCCATTACTTCTGATCGATTCTGAATTAGCACGGATTGCTGAAGGTCAGATCAGAACTTCACAGTCTGTTGTGGTCTATTAGATATCTAAAAAGTTATTGCGTAATGTTTTTCTCCTTTGTGTGATGCCTACTTGGCATTTTAGCTTGCCTATGAGTTAGCATTGTTCAGCACTGGACAAGAAAAGCACCAAAACCCACATGGAGCCACGTGTCCAATTATTCAGTAATGGACAATTAATTGCTGCCTAAAAATCTTGCATGTTAAGCAGCATTCAGCGTGATTCAGTGACACGATTTCTTTATAAACCCTCACGTTCTCCAAAATCAATTTCCTGCTTTTAGGATAAATGATATCACTTCCAATTTTATTCACTAGGACTTAGATCTTGAAACGTAATCCTTATAAATGCAACCAGAGGTTTTCATGCTCTTTGGTTTTGCCCTAGACCTGCTGAGAGCTTTTATTTCCAGGACTGACAAAGTAGAGAGTTGGAGAGTTTAGGACTTATCGCCATCAGTGGTGGATGAGAACGATGTTCTTTTGAAGGGACTGAGCCACGTGTAAGGAGCGTGGGGAGGTGGGGCTTAAATGCAAAGCCCGCTCTGGGGCTGTGGAATGGATGGGGCCTTTGTGCCTAAGAGCTGATATGGCCTGAGGAGAGCGTTTGGAGATCAGATGGAATTCGGAGATCTGCAAAACACCATTTGAGCAAAGACAAATGAAGACCACAGGCAGCACTGAACTGACAGACAGACAGAATGACAGCAGACAGAAGTCACCCAGGGAACAGATGCAGATGGAGAGAGATTATGACAGCAGGCTGGGAAGAAAGGATGAGAGGATTGAAAGGCAATGCTAAATTTAGCAACAGAGACTTGACTTTCAAACAATGAGCCAGTGATCACCCGCTCCACTGCAGGCTTTTACTCCACGTACAGCACAAAGGACTTTTGATCCTCACAGACAGTATCGTCTTAAAGCGCATCTAAAACCAGGTTTTAGGGCACTGCCTCAGATCACCCCACACAAACACACTGCGAACTCTTCATCTAAACGAGGGCTGACGTTTGTAAGGTGTATCCTCAATGCAGAGCACATCCAGCTTAGAAGCAAGTCAGAATATAGATAGTTAGGGATGCTCACTGCTGAGAGCTGCCCGCCGACCTGCGGTGCTCCACAGCGACCCATGTGCTGTGCAGCCAATGGTAAAAGGAGCGTCCCATTTGTCAGCACCAAAATCAATACCAAAAAATGGGATTCTGCAGAAATCACCCTTGAATAATGCAACTGAATAGTTGGATGTAACCACTGCTGTTGCAAAAAAAAAATTCAAGTGTTAATAGAACAGTGGTCACTGAAAGTCCTTCCTAAATACACAGTGAGGAAAATAATTACAGGCATGACCTCCTGCCAGGCCACAGCTAGGGAGATAAAACAGACACACAAACCAAGAGACAGGAAGATGGATAATATGCCGTACAAAACTTTTATTGACATGAGTTTGGGATGACTGTTTTACATAGAAAGGTGAAGTGTTAGGAAACAGTTATGTCGACTTTTCCTTTTCCAGAATTACCTTGAGACAGACGCTACTGTGGAGATGACGCACACGGCCACGTTCTGCCCATGGTTCCCAAACCACCTCCTGAGAACACAACGGAGGACAACCAAGTCTGACCTCAGGGTCACCCCACATTTTCCACTACCTCCCCAGTGAGGTATCCAGATGGGAGTGCTGCTGCTCTGCGCAATGCACAGCTGTGTTAACTGTAGCTATGTAAGGGGAGAGCAGGGAAATACTCCCTTCCTGGACACTCTCCTCGTGCTCTACCTCTGCAGGGGGAAAAAAATGTACAAGACCTCAATTTATCTGCAACTCAAGTGTCATTTCACAGCAATTACATCTTCAATCCACAATAGAAATTGACAATTACACAGTAACTCATGTTTTCGCTACTCCATTATCTCTGATCATACTGCATTAAGCTTGTGCTCACATTCCTTTTCGGTAAAATCTGCCTCCGTAAAGCACTGTTATCTCTTGGATACTCTTAAAACACCAATGAGGCATATAAATTTCGTAATAGTAAAAAATAAAAGCTAAGGTAATAAATGGCCGCATTGTCTTCAATTTATCAAAGAATAAGAGTCTGAGAAAAATAACTTTTATTGCATTTTAATTTCTCAATCTCTTTCCTTTTCTTAAAAGATAAAAGTCGTAACATAAAGTCATGATATTTAAGATGAAGAGAAGCTTGGGAAAAACAGGATCACAATCCAGCAGGCAGATGATGGGGAAATCAAAGTATTTAATATGGCTTGGAGCTGAAAGTAATTGATCTGCGCTTCCGATCATCTTAGTTATTGCCACATTCCATTGATTTTCATTAAGTGAAGATAAAAACATGTCTTTAAAATGCATGTACAATAGCTTTAAGCCGTTACTGTACACATTGTGCAACTCATCTGAATGCAGTTTAACACGTGAACTTAATAGAATATATATTTATGTACAGTATATACACAAACAGAGTCTCGTGGTAATACCCCTGAATGTTATCATTTAAACAAGAGTCGTTTTGGTAACAGAAAGAAATCTATGAAGGTGGCAGAGCTGCCCATTCCTGACATCTAAATCAATATAATTTCCAGCTGATTTACATACAAATGAAACTGTGGTCCTGTACAAACTTTACATTACAGGGAAACAGTTTATCTAAAAAAACCCTATTTACATATTTGAGTGCTTGCTTTTTGCAGTAGAGATTATGTGAACACAGAAAATTATATGGTAGGCAGGTTTACTGTAAAATTTTTCTATTTGTTCTTTTTTTTGTGCAAATTCCAAATCTCTCTCTTTGCGTCGTTATCTGCCTCTATTTGCCTTGTATTACTGCTGCTGCTTTTTTTTCGTACTCGGAGAAGGCTGGGTGACTTTGCTTCTCGGTACAGGAAGAAAAGATTTAACTCTTGAACCACCCAGCTCTGTCTTTGATTTGCTGCTTTCTACAGTTCGACTGCTGCTGAGAGGACGGATTCCATCCTGTGGATAAAAGAAAGCATTTTTGTTCAAATAAAGATTGTAGCCTGAGCTGGAAAACAACCAACCGACCCTCCACCCTCACAGAACCTCTGTCATTTACAGTCTCTCGCAGATGAACGCGACAGTGTCTGACTGCTTGGTGAACAAACGATGGCTTTCTTTCTTCTGCGATGGAAATATCATAAACATATTAAAATACCAAAAGAATTCAATGAGATTTTTGCATTGGCATTCAAAAACCTTAAATATCATTCTCAGACATCTCAATTTCAGGAGGTGTGTCTTCTATTGTTAGCAGGAATGTTAAAAGGAAAAAGAAACGACTAGGACAATCTTACAGTTATATATCAAATTATGCAATCATCACTACTATATAAAGTTTGGGCTGTCTGAACTGAATGTTCAGGGAAACACTCAAAAAGCTGTATGTCTAAATGCCGTCTTCAGTACTTAAATTGTTGCCATTCAGTGGAGTCTGTCCTCTGGATTTTAAGTAAAATTACAGAAAATGTTTTTAACATTTTAAATATTGGAGTATGAAGAAAGATGCTGGTAAGGGTGGTATGTCATCTTATCTAACTGGCTTTTTAATGCCTAGGTGCACAAGTTAAACTATTTTCAGGGCTACTTCATTGATAATCCTTGGGATCCCTTCCAACCCAAGCCATTCCATGATTCATTGTACCTGCAGAGAATAGAGAGTACTTCCAGAAAACAATTTACTGCCGTCAGACAAAGTGCCTGCATTGACCTTTAGAGGAACGCAATGCCTACTGACAGAACATAGACAGCAGACTCTGTGCTGGCTAAGGTTAATTGAGCTGTATGCTCAGAGGATCGCTCAGTGTTCAAAAACAGGAAAGGAAAGGGATTTATCATCAAAAAAATGAAAACTAAGGTGGATATATTGTATCGTAAAGATGTCTGGAAACCACAAATGATTGTTTTCCATTTCTGAAAAGAAGAAAAGTCAGTGGATCTGTTATATCTTCCAGCAGTATTCAGTGCACCTTCCCACTCTGGAACCGCCTTTCAGTTAGTAAAGTTTGTTCACATTCAGACTGCCTTTCCCCAGAAGCACCAACTTTGTAACAACGGGCTTATTTTGATCTCTCATAAATAATAAGCCCAGACAAGTGTAGAGCAACAGATAGCTAGGTGCTAATCACTGGTAATCACTGCAGAAGGCGGTTTAAAAATAAACCGTGACCCAGCTATTTTAGATTAAGAATTTTAAAAAGTTTTCAGCTTTTGCAAACTTATTACACAGCTTTCGTTGTTTAAAAAATAAATAAAATAAAAAATCAAATGAAACCAGGGCTTTATTTCTCGCAAAATCTGATGCAAATAACTTACAATGCTGAAGGAATGTTAACCATACTTGGCCTAGGTAGATGGCTTTGTATAAACATGAAAACTGTGAATAAGTACATCCATTGTTTAATGAATGTTTAATTTCCATTAAGACACGTGGAAGAAACTTGGCATGGTGTGCCACCGAGTTTCCTAAGAATGGCGACAGTTTATTCTTGCAATAAACAGGGCACTGGAACACGAATTCTTGGGGTCCAACCAAGAGCTCGAATTTTAGAGCCACCTGAAGTTTAGCCACCTTCCCTACCCTGCTATAAAATTCTTACCTACCTTTTGTTTCATTGTTTTACTTGGGTTAGTACCACTTGCTGAAAATACAGGACTGTTCTGAGAGTTACTGAACATCAGTAGCGCATCCTTAGAATCTGCAATCTAGAAAAAGATAAGGAAAAGGTGAAGATTCATTCACAGCAGAAATTACGTTTCTGTTTTCCGAGTTTTGGAGTCTTGACTTGATTATCTTGTAGTTTCCATTGGGTGTTACGCACAAACATCCACGGAGTTTTAGTTAGCTCCAGGGATGTTACAGAACGGAATGATCGCGTTCTCCTTCTCCCATCACATTTCTTTCCAGATATTTTCCATCAACACTTGTGACCGTGCAGAAACAGATACGATACGATCAGCCGTCTGATCTCACTGAAACCCTGATATTTTGTTGTGGGGTGAGCTGACCCGATTCACTCTGCAACTGCAAAAGTACTCAATCCCATCGCAACAGAGGTGGCAGGAACATACAGTGAAAGAGCAAAGGTGACGTACTTATTTTGATGGCAGCCTAGAATTACATCACACAAAGCAAACGTGCAACAGCATCCTTACTTCTGTAAGCTCTACTAGGCGGCTGGGGAACTAACAACAGAAATTACAATCATGGATGGTTCCACCCACGATGAGGAAACTGAACAAAAGACAGTGACATCTATCTCCTTCCTCATCTAACCCGCATTTCCTTGCATTGTCAACAACCAGCAATTACATTTTAAACGTTATTAAACACAATTTTAAGTTCATTGCCATTTCTTTAGCACATCCCATTTTGTCAAGTGCTGATACAGTAAATCCCTGCTGACTAAGGATTATCTGACCAGCGTGGGCCATGCGACTCACCCAAGTATTGTAAGTTTTAAAGTAAAATAATAAAATCAATCAAAGAACAAAAAATTCCACAACCAAATAATCAGCCCTGAAACCAACAAAAAAATGTAACGGAGGATGTAACTAAACAGGTTGGAAAATCTTCCCAAACATACATTTCTTAATAAAAATGTGCTTATCTTCTAAGAACAAGCAGCTCGCTTAACAAGGTAAAACTAATGGAACTGCTGCTGTTCAAGGAGAATCTAGAGGATATAATGGACAGCCTGAGTTGACAACAGCCTGGGACTGAAGAAGAGTGCTTGCTCTGTGTTTCAAAATACATGGATCAACTACTGCAGTGTGAACACTGCTAGCAGGGGAACGTGGAAAAGAATACATAGGCACAGCTACAGGGAGCTCGGGAAGCTTTTGGTATGGAAGGAAAGGTCAGAAAGATCCATGTCTCTACCCTCTGTTCCAAAAAGCCTTCCATAGCTGCTTAAAACCCACTCCCATCCCAAGTTTGGAAGTCTTTCAAGCCTCTTTCCTATTTTTGTAGGAAAAGAATACTGCCAATCCATCCTTTCTTGTGTGGGGCAGCAAAACCTAATTTTGCCTACACAGCAGATGAGCTTAAAACCAGTTCTCTGATGCCTAATGGGATTACACGAAACAAAACGTGCAGTGCCTATGAGGAAACCCTTTCTAGGTCTTTTAAGACTGTAAAGTTTCCCAGAGGAAGATGAATAATGCAGAGAATGCTACTGTCTCCAGTACTTTTGAACTAATAAATTTTAGCCTCTAACGCAAAAACCTCCATGATTCAAGACAGTGAGCGTGTGATTTTAAATAACATATATTAAACCAGAACAGTCTTCTACAATGTACATTTATTAGTTGACTTGGGATTATTGCCAAATAGCTTTGTAATTTTCTTCAGTTCCAGCAGTGTCTGTAAATGAAAAATTTATTTTAACCATTTAGCAAACAGCTGCGTATACTGATGATGTAAATTATTTAAGAGCCGTGTGCTTACCTTGCTTATATCAGGCTCAGATTTGCTGGAGCACATACTTTGAAGTTCCTGCACAAGATCTACTTCATCATCAGAACCAAGGGACAGCCTTTGCTCTAGATTCAGTGTTCTCAATTGATCTTTCTCTGAAGATCTAGTGAAGAAACAACAGCAAGAACAACAACAACACAAACAAACCGAGAGGGAGAACAATGAAAATTAAGCCATTGTACAGAGTTGTAAAATAAATGCTGTACAAAACTGAAAAATAGAAATTTCTTTCCAAATATTTTTAAAACCACCAATGGAAAAAAATATCTAACTCAGTAGCAGTAACAGCTGTAAATATTTGCTATATCTTAATAAGTGTCATTTCTATTCAAATTATTCTCTCCATTCTGAAATTTTAACAAAGGACTCTTTTAACCTCTGTGTTCAAAGACTCCTCTTTTTTCAATGGAGCAATCAATTTTATTCTCATCTCTTTTTTGGACTTAATTCCAAGCACCTAGACTTTAAAAAAGTCAACGTACTGGAAGCACAAAGAACTCTGCGCAGTTTGTGCCTGTCAGTGTGGTGGAATCAAGCTTTCAGATGGAAGTAAAATCTCAGGTACAGCTCCTTATGACCAATTCACAGCCTTTTATAGAGGAACTCAGCATTAATTGGACTGAAGTGCTGTATGAAACTCCACATTTCCATTCAGTAAGCCAGATGAGCTAGACGAGAGGTTTTTTTTTGTCGTAATGCCATGTGAAGAAAAGCCTAAGGTTGGCTTTTGGTGGCAGAGTATTTGTTATGTAATATTCTTAAGTCATAGGCTGTTCTGTTACATGAAAAGAACACAAAGAGCTGCAAGGTTTGAATTACAGAAATGGATTCTAAAATTAAGCTGAAGTATGCAAATTTTGTTTTCTCTCAGACATGAAAATTGACAAGCATTCTTTTCTTCAGATGTAAAGCCAAAAAGCCAAAACATTGTCATACACAACCTCTTCAGCTGTTCATTGTAACGTGCAGGGTTACAACACAATTTCAACATCCTTATTGTTTTCTAAGTGTTACACATGCCATGGATGCCATACCACTTACTTAGTGGCAAGAGAAGCTCTTTTCTTACAGTTCGGTTGCAACATAGTCTTGGATTTTATACCTGCAGAAAGAAGAGGTTGACTTATTAGTGGATTATTATGTTCGTTACATTCTGCATTATAAAATGTGTGATAAATGGGGAAAAGTTTAGCTATTCACTGGCTTCTTACATCAATAAAGTCTTCTAAAGAGTGTAACACTTTCCTTGAAATTTGTTAGAGTAGCTCTAGGGCCATATGGAACAGCTAAGATGGCAGTGATGCCCAGTCCTTTTGTGGAAGACGGAATAAGAGTTCTCTGTGCGAGGCACTCGATCCACACTTACTGGTTCTCTCAAACAGAAGCCACTCGTTAGTGGGAAAAGATTTAACTTCATTAAAAACAACAACAACAACAACAAAAAAACAACACTACCTACCGTTACTTGGAATAGGAAAAACATAGAAATGAAAGCCTACCCTAACTAAAATTCAATATGCCTTTTTTTTTTGGACAATTATTAACTTGATTTCAAAAATATCTCCAGGTCCAAAGTACGTTCAACCATCTTACTCCAGGTTATGTTCATTTGAGTTCTTCAAATCCTCTTTGTGGGATTAGATTTACTCACAAGTGAACTAAAAACCAGAACTAGGATGTTAGATTTGCAGTTCAGCTAAAGCAGACTTCTTTCAGAACAAGAGCTGAGTTCAATTTAACATTAAAAAGTACTAAACATCAGGCACTGCAGTCTTATATAAAGGCAATTGAGGCTAGAATCTTACTGTTTATAAAATGAGGGAGGGAAAGGTTCTCTGAAAGCAAAAGTAAGTAATTTGATTTTGTCCTCTACAGGTTTTCCTGTTTGATATGGCATTCCAAAATTTTCCTTCCAGATAGATGTGTGCTCATAAAAGAACAAATAGGGCATCTACGTCTATCCAGATGACAGCCATTCATAATAACTGCTTGTTAGATGGCTTATGATCTTGAGGTGAAAAGACATTTCAGAAGTGTCAGCTACTAATATAACTTTCACACGTATACAGAAAAACAAAACAGAAGAAAACCCCAAAGCATTCTGTATGTGTTGTAAATCAGACTGAAGGGCTGGAGGAATCAAGTCACAAAGTCTTCTCACATCCAGAAGTGAAGAAGATCACTGTAGGCAGTATGATGTGAAACCACTGCTCTATCTCCCACCATCAGAGCCAAGGCCTGCCTCACTATCAGACAAGAGGAAGGGCATTAGAACTAACTAGAGAAGAACTAGGATACTTCATAGCCACAAGGAAACAACTTGGAAAAAAGGTGAATATTTTTTTAAGCCAGTAAACAAAACCACAAGTGCTATTTAATAGAAACTTATTTTGTGATGTGGAAAAAAGTTACCTAATTTATACCCCACACTCTTTTTCCCCACAATTCAAAACAGAAAACTTTACCTTCACTATTTATATCCTGCTTGTTCCATGACTGGGAGGATAAGTGGCCTGACTTTTTGCGAGGACTTGTGCTCACTTTTCTCCAAGAAGCATTCTCTCCTCTTTTCTTACTACAGTTTTTGTAGCTTGAAACCATGGATAAGGGAAAATTTCCACCCTTAAAATCTGCTAGGTAATTATCTAACTCTGAAACAAGAATAGAACATGGTTAAAAAGAACCAAGCGTTGCAAAGAGCGTTTCTTTGACTACTGTGTACATCCACGTTAGCTTTTAACCACGTGCCCCCCATCATAACTAAAATGGAGTTTCATGGAAATTTTATAAAAGGAACCAAACATGTGAAAGCTTCATTTTGGCAATGTATAGCTGCTTGCTTTCCACACTGCTCACACTTACCTGTTCTGGGTAGAGGACAGCCATGCAAAATGGCTTTATTTAGCAAGATACTGAGAGCAGCTTTAACAACAGCCTGTTGCCCTTGGCTAGGATTTTTTTTGGCTATTGTTTGCCCTGGTACAGACGGTCTTCTCACAGAGGCTCTGGAGAGTATTGCTTCTTGAACTCTGGGAGCTATCACAACATTCCATAGCTTGGACATCCACCTGCAGATGATGCACAAACGATCCTTTAACCTCAGAGAAAATGAAGAAAACTCCAGATTTTATACTTTAGGTAACGTATCAGATTTTGTGCTTTCGGGAAGCTCATATATTTTGAACATGATATTCCATATCAGCAAGGCACTGATTTGATTAAGGCAGACTTCATTTATTTGCTTTATATTCAAATGGTTGACCAAGTTTTTTTTTTCACATTGCTTTGGTAAACTCTTCACCATCTGATGCTTTTCCTCCTTCAAATATCAACGTAAAATATCCTTTTTGTGCATAGGCTTAAGGCTGCAGGGCTTAAAGAACGTCCCAGAAAGACGTGCAAGCACCAGAAACACCTGTCCCATCAACAACAAAAAACTTTCACCTTTGCCACTGCATGGAGAAGTTTCCATGTTTGCAGGTGTTCACTCATAGCCTATTTGCTGCCAGGGTAGGAAAAAGAAGCTATTCATTCATGATTGCATCCTTTCCAGTACTCTTCCATTTCCAAGCTTATCCAGCTTACAAGACCTTTCTATTCGTACAGCTGCATCACTCTCACTCTCGTTTTGTTTATTTGATCTATGGTGAACTGTGTTTCCAGGATGCTGTGGATTTTCCAGATTGTCTGGTTTAGAGACTGGGTCTGATTACAAAGAAATTGATTCGGTGGGACATGGTTCTTGTGGGATTTTAGCTTAAGAGAGAAATATTACACCCTTTTAGCACAGAAGTGAAGGAAAAAATGTGTATTAGGAAAGAAATGAATGGTAGTTGTCACAGCTTACAGTTCTCAAGGGAAAAAGGCTAGGAGCATCAGGAGTAAGGCACATCTCACATCTATAATAATCTTTTTAAAATCAAATTCAACTCTTTGTTTTGTTTTGTTTTGCTTTTTTTTAGACTGCATGAGTCATTTCATATATATTTTTTGGTTAGTTATGAAACATAAGACCAAAAATTTGTGACATAAAGCCATGCAACAAAGTGCTGAGAGATAAGATTGATCAAAGTTGTGTTACGTAGCAAAATAATTGGTACTGTTAACACAATAATTTGCACAATACATATTTAAGATGTTCCTGGAAGCTTCCTTGCCATGATGTTATAGGCACCATTCCATGTGTCTAGACTTTGCTTCTACTAGCTGACATAAGAAAGTAAACAGCGGTATACGGTAACTGCTGAGCTATAAGCAGAGGGTGACAGGTGAAGTTATGTAAATCTGTGACATTCTGCAATACTGCTAGCATGAGTGGTCAGAAATCAATGTTGCAAAGATAATTAATTTAGCTCGTTTTATCTAACAGTTAACTGCTGATGGGCTGTACAGTACTATCCCCTCTTAAATTATATTCCAGCCCAGTGTTTAAATTCAGTCCTATGTTTGGTTTTCATTTGTGCACATCTTGATAAAGTCCCCAGTTCTTTGATACAACAGATATTTTGGAAAGATATAGCATCCTCCACCTCTGAAAATAAGTTGTGAAAAGAATCTCTTTCCTGTTGGAATATCATCATTAATTCTCTAGACCAAAAACAAGGGAAAAAACAGTTGCCAAAATTTTCCTCTTTTATTCAGTCTGTGCTCCAAAACATGTGAAATATATGAACCAGCACACAGCACAAAACAATTTCCTGTTCTCCCTCTTTCCAGCTGCTGGTTTTACCACTTACCACGTGTTAACAGCCAGCCCAGAACAAATTCTGTTTCTAGATAGCTGTCTACTATGTTAATGTATTGAAGCGACTCAGTGAAGCTTTAACAAATGCAAAAAGCAGCAGAATAGCAGTGCAGAGGAGGGGCAAGGGGACAGGAGTGGCTAATAGACTGAAGTGGCACCTACCACTGAGTTGCTAATTACATTTATTTATTGCTAGTTGCATGACTATACTGCTGGGCGTCGTGCAGCTAAATTACAAGTGGCTAGTAAGCACTCGCTGCAGCTGTACTTTTTAATTATCACAGAATCACAGAATGGCCCAGGTTGGAAGGGACCTCAAGGATCATGAATCTCCAACGCCCCCGCCACAGGCAGGGCCACCAACCTCCCCATTTAATACTAACCAGGCTGCCCAGGGCCCCATCCAACCTGGCCTCGAACACCTCCAGGGACGGGGCATCCTCAACCTCTCTGGGCAGCCTGATCCAGCACATCACCACTCTCTCTGTAAAGAACTTCCCCCGACATCCAACCTAAATCTTCTGTCCTTCAACTTAAAACCATTTCCCCTTGTCCTGCCATTATCTACCCTTTAAAGAGTTGAAATTGATAATAACTGATTATTAGTAGACAAAAACTGTGTTACAATGACGAGTCAGGTGGCATGTCACTGTTGTAAAAGACGTCATGAGGATGTGGTAATTATCTCAAAATAAAGCCTTGTGAATCCAGTCAAGGGTATACTTAAGACAAATCCAACCTCAGAAATGCATAGCTAAGATATCTATTCAGTGTGTTTTCTGCTTTCTACTTATACTACTGCAATAAATAAGATGTTTGAGAAGACATGACTCAAGAGAAGGACAGGAGATAGGTGCTTGATATACTTTATTCATTTTTTTATTTCATAGCAACCATAAATTCTTCTGCCAGTGCTAAATCCACACTTAAAATTTGATAATTGCTTTGAATATTGAAAATCTTCCCTTTTGAAAGAAAAGAGAATGAACAAGCAAAATTTATCAAGATCTGCAGACAGAAGAAGAGGAGCCAGTGAATGCACAAAGCAGTGGGCCCTGAAATAAAGGTCAGCAAAAACTGGTGCGGGAGAGAAAAGTCAGAATTGGTAATCAAGGAGAATACTGTGAAGCACAGTGAGAAAAGTAACGTCACATCTCCAGAAAACAGCACGTTATTTGAGTTTTGAGAAAGTGTGAATCTTAATTAGGGGCTCATTGCCTTTCTAATATGGCCAAGGAACACTGCAGCGTGAAATTAATATACTTTAAAAACCCATAACTATTTTTTTGATCACTTGCTAGCATTTGCAGAGGTTGGAATGTGAGCAGATATTCATGCAATGTGTCCTACGCAGGAAAAGACAACACTTTCATAATTCTTCTATTTCACTGGACATCTGACCACGTGTACAGCTAAAAAGTATGTATCTGCCTTATTAACTTGGCTAATACAGCTATGAAACTGTATGTGTTTAAAAATACCAGACATTAGAAATGGTGAGAAAACATTCTACTTCTCCAAATTTTTCTCATATGCAACTTCAAAAGGAAACTATCAACTTTTCAACTCATAATTCATGATTCTCGTTTTGATCTGCTCCCCAGTGAACAGTTTTCTTTATTGTGCTATCTGCAAATGAAGAGCATAACCTTCAAGAGGTCGAGCAAAATTAGCCATTTCACTACCCACACTATTTTAGAACCTTTGTGTTGGAAGGTAACTGAAAGGACACAGCAAAAAACACCCAGTTGCAACTTCTGTCCTTTAAAATTGTCTTTCTGGTAATTAAATACCAAACAAAAGTCTCAAAGCTTTCACTATCTTCCACTCAAATACTTCCAAGGATGCTGAGTCAGATGAGTTTGGAGAGAAAAATAATTACGACATTTGTAATAAGTACTTGGGTGGCACTGAACAGTGTCAAACAAGAAACGGAAATCTTACTTCACTGTTGCTTGGCCATGCCCTGGCACCACTGGACAAGAGAAGAAATGTTTTGGCCCCATAAGAGCTTCAGGTGCTCCGAGACGAGACAAGCAAGAGTTCAGCTGGTGCCAAACAGCGAGAATCCAGTCTATGATCTTGCACACAGGATCACATGGAGGAGGTAGTTTGCCTCTGAACTGCGGAAAGAGAAAGGAACATTGACACAACTTTAGATCTCTGCTGCAAACACTTCCCTTGAACACCACAGGAAAGCTTGCCTCCTGCCCCCCCCTCCTTTTTTTCCCTCTCCTATCATGAAAGTCAAGTGCAGACAATAACTGGTCAAACTTTCTTATGGAGTATACTGAAATCTTGTTATATTAATTCTTATTTCCCCAGCTATGTCTCCTTATCACCGAGCTGACATGCCTCTATTCTCATGTAGGAAACAAAGAAACAAATTTGAGTGCACTTTATTTTATATGATATGTAAGATTAGAGATACAACAGGCATCTACCAAATGCAATATATATAATAAAAGTTGGGCATAAAAAAGAATACACCATCCCACTGAACAGAAATGCCTGATCCAGGCACATACTCAGTGGATTTCTAACTTGGTTTTATATTTAGTAGCAATGAAGGAATTTTCCTTGTTAAAGGAAAATTATTTGGTGCCAGAAAAATCTTTTAGCTCATGTGACTCCAAATTAGTTTTAATCATCTTAGTCCTATGATTATATTCTGGAACAGTTTGAATTAGAGGAAGCTTTAAAAGATGCAGTATTAGGCAGCACTTAAAGCTGCCTTGAACAGCTCCCACAGAATCTACAGGTGAACAGTTTAATGTTAATAGAGAAAAACACTTAAACTGCTCCCATATATCCTAATGAAACAAGGGGAAAAATAACTTTTCATCTGAGAACATTAACATTAAGGCATAAACTAGTTATTAGAATACAGAGCAAGGACCTTTAAAATAGTCTACTGCTTTTATTTTCCATCAGGTTTTAAAAACCTTATTTCCTCAGAATTGCCACCATCAGAATACATGCTTTAGAGAAGAAACCTTAATGAGACAGCTACCCAAATTCTGCTAGTCAGAGGTACGAACTTTTCACATTGTTAGTCTCTATCCTATGAGACTAAGGACTGCTTTTAGCATAAACAAAATAGTCTGAAGATGACATGGCACATGATGCTGTCATCATTCTGGTAGGTAGAGCAGTTTGGTAGAGGAATTTTGATCCAAGCCATGTCTGTGACCAAGTCAGAACACCGCTGCTCCCGCAATTATCTGCTTTCATATATTGCTTGGCCTTGTGCTCAGCTGAGGACAAGTCCTCCTCTCTGATCTCAAATGATCTAGAATCAAAGCGTTCCTGTCCTCAGACCAGGCTTAAATCCCACTTTAGATCTTCTCCAGTGTAGGTTGTATTCTCAAGCCTCTCTCCTCAAGTGTATGGAGAATTCCGATGCGCACTCGCACTGCACTATCCTCTGGTCTATACCTCATTTCAACACTACTGCGTGTTTGCAAGACAGCAGTTTCAACCATCCCACCTCCTTGCCCACACACAATTACTACTTGCTGTCATTCTTTGCAAGGAGTCTGGAAACCATTCAGACCCTCAGCCAGACAATGACTCACAATTTCTGCCTACCACATCAGTACAGACATAAAGATTTAACACTTATGGAATAAAAGTAAACAAGAGAAAAAAGAACCTGAAAAAAAAGTAATCTAAGTAATCTGTTAAGAGTTTAATTGGTACATTCCACTTTACGCTCTATTTATATTCTGTACCCCTGTTTCTGGTAATCAAAGAATATTTAGGACTGTTTTAAAACTTTCTCATTATCATGCCTGAAATTTCATTTTTTTAATCTCTCCAAGTCAGGAAGACTTTATAGATGAGAATTGTGGCACAGGGTAAAAAGGATGCCATCTCCAAGGATAACCAAGATACGTACAGCTGTACGCTCAACTGACACTAGTTCTGCTGTCCCAGATCAGGACTCTTTACTACTGACAGTTTTTTCTATTCCTAGAACAATTTCCCTTTTTAAGTCTGTCCAAAACTCTGCTGCCAAGATTATCTTCCTTTGCAGCTGTTCTGATTAAACTCCCCCTCCCACTCTCTAACACTGCCTGACTGTCTGCAATAGCTGCTATCACACTGGAATGTTTTTTTTCCAAATAGCATTCAAAATTACTGTTCTGCTTTTGGCCACGTCTATCTTTTCATTTCCTATCCCCCATTTATTTATTCATTTTAAAACAGGCTTCCATCTTTATTCTCTTTTGGACTTTGTTGCAACTTCATTAGGCCTACTGGCTCAAAACGACCTCCCAAATGATGTTTTTCACCCTTCTTTCCCGCTAAACTGCTTATTAAAACTCTTTTAGCTGCAGAAAAGCTTATAACTATCTTATTTTTGATGTACAGAATAAATTCCTTTAGAAAGGGATTTTACATTTGCTGAACAGATTCTTACTTATCATACTCACACAAAAGAAGAAAAAAATACTTAAGGATATTTCATACAACAGATAAGCAACTATAAGCAGTATAATTATTGCAGCCAAACTGTGTGTTTATGCCAGGCAACCACAGACACACACCTTCCTGTATTAAAGCCAAGCACAACATTTACAGATATTCCACATATTCCTGTAAATAAATGTGGTTTGGTTTTGTTTTTTTTTCCCTGAAACAATTCAGTTATCTGATCAGCTTTTGACATTACCACTGTACATATTTCAGACTTGGTGAAGAACAAACTCAGAGAAGCTGACTCAAGTTCTGCTTACCTTGTTTATAACCTTTCTTCTTAAAAACCTCTGAAGCAAGCCGCACATCGGCTCTCCATCCCACCGAAGCTGAACCCAGCGGAAGTGCTGCTGGACTAGCAGGTCAGATCCATGAAGATGACACTTGGCGATTGTCCCCAGTAAAAAGCAGTTCTCATGAAAGTAAAAGGCACCAGAAGCTCCATTTGCTAAAAGTGAACCATTACAAATTTTACTGCAATACTGAAATGTTTCTACTTGATTTCATATAAAAGCAAGAAGCAGTGGCTTTATTTGAAAGAAAAAAATAACACAACTACCCTTAAAATTTAACATGGTGTATTTAACCAATTGCATTTTTCAATAGAAGAAAAAATCCAGAACAAATTACATTTTTCTTTTCTAAGTTCCCCATTTTTCACGTATTATAATACAACTGAACTCTAATAAAAACATTTATTCAACTCAAATTCTTTAAATACCTCTTTGAATAGTGCAAGAGTTTTCTGAACTCCGATTCTCAAGAGGTGCCAGAAAATCTCCGAGTAATTCAGATAAAGATGCTCTCTCCAGATTTTCTAAAATCACAATGGTTGTCTTGCTTACAGGAGGCTGTTTAACTGGAACCAGACAAGCTGAAATATAAAAATCTCATGAATGCCTACTTATGAAAAAGTATTGTTATTTATGTACACAGCTTCTACAGATACTCGCACAAAGTAATGTTTTTTTCCAATTGTTTGCCTCCTAATAAGTTTAGAGGAAGCTGCACCATGTTCAAAATTAGGCATATGAAAACAATGGAAAGAATCTCACACAGTACAGCAATAAAAAAAATGAAAGGCATTACTAACAAAACAACACCAAAATTCATATCTAGGAAAGATTTCCACAAATAAATAGCAAAGTAGCAAAGATGTCTGGAAACATTTATTTCAATTGCTACTTCATCCTGAACTTTTAACATCTACTCTTCATTCCATGTAGTGATAAATGGATACAGAATATTCTGGGAATATTCTGCATTCGTAGGAAACTTAATCATTCTGAGAGATTAACTGTTTGTTTGCTACTTTTCTCTCTTCAGAAGACGCATCGATATCTCTAAGAATCATCCAAATAATCAGAGATGGTTTGAGGCACAATTACCAACAGTAGCACCTGAATCTAATAAGCATTATAATGATACGTTATTTCATATTTCAATTTTTCTCCTGACTTCAGTGGTGTATGTTGAAATCTAAACAAGGAACATGTTGAGCAATGGCTCAAAATCAGAACAGCTAGCAGTTATAACAATTTGTGAAATTAAAAGATAAATTAATGTGCAAAAATCAGAGGAGACCATAATCTTCATCATAATATACAAAGCACAAGCACACAGAAAGTCTGGAGAAAAATGGGTCCCTCAAATTATGCATTCTCAGCTTGTTTTGTTTAGGCAAAAACAAACTCTGACAGAGGACAAAAATGCACTCCGAATACATGCTGGAGATACATGGGTTGTAAATATGACAAAGGGGAGAGAGCTATCAAAAAGAAGCACAAAAGAAATCAAGAGAGCACACAGATACAAACTGGGCTTTAAAACTCAGGCTGCCAGTCAGACTGGGAAAAGAAAAAGTAGGAGAAAGCTGCAAAGGGGGTGAATGCAGATACATAGCTGAGAATTGCTTTCAAACAGCCAAACTGTATTTGAGCCAAAAACAATTTGAACAGTGCTAAAGAGAAAAAAGCATCATCATATCAGCCTTCAGGTTCTTATGTTAATGATCTCTGCGAAATATATTATACTATATATTACACATTATTCTCTGTCATTTTATATATAGCATATGTTGCTATACATTATTATTGCATAGTATATTATTACTGTATGGTTGATACTAAGCCAAAATAAATCAGAGCTCAAACGTATGGGTAAAATGCAGTATGAACAAGTATGTCAGAGAAAATTTCCCTTGTCTTTCACTTCCATTCCTTCATTTATTTAGTTTTAAATTTTTTTTTTTTATTTTTTAATGCCCTCCCTTCTACACCTGACCAACCCATATGCCCCCATTCTTCTGCTTTCATACTTAATTTGCCCATTCTCACTGACATTTTTTATTTGGCTAATCTGAACTCTTTTCTTACTCTTACCGGTGATTCATCACTAATTTACACAGGTGAAATCTATGGATTACTCTAAGAGTACTTTATGGTGGAGCACCCAAGTAAAGAGACTTTAGTCTACATGCAATTATTCACATCCATTAACAGAAAGTTATTCATCTTAACAGAAATACAACTTTGCCCTGTACCAATGGGACATAATACAAGCTCACTAACATTTGCCTGCCCAGGTGACAAAAACTGGGTATAGGACAACACATAAGCATCTGGTAAACAAGCACATATCAAAAAGAACTGATCTGGCTTTTTAAGAATTCCTTCTCTGCTCCTTGTATTCCCAGAAAGCTAGCAGTTATAACTTCTCTAATACATATGTTTTGAAACATTAGCTACAATTAGGCAATAAGAGATGTTTTTCTGATTCAGTACATTTGAACCTTAGCTCTACTTCAAAGTTTAGACTCTTCCCATTATTCCCCAAGTACTTAGAAAAGTATGACTTCTGTTAAAACACGCCACTCACTAAGCAAAATGTTTTAATGTATTTCTTTTCTTTGTATGAACAAAAAATTTCCTATCAATTACTGAGGTCAGACTGATGAAGTAAGCTTACCACTACTGATGAACAATTCCGCAAGCTGCTCCTTGGAGAAACCAGCATCCACTTCAACTTTAACGATATCACATGTAGATCCTGCAGCCACTTGTTTTTGCTGTGTTGAAAACGTATGGATTTGGTGAAATGGTGAATACTCCAATTTACAAACTAACTAACTTTGTGTGTTTGTGTTAATACCTTCATGCAGGCCGCTATCTGATACGCTATGTAGTCTTGCAAACTCCCTTCTGGACCATGGAAGATGACATTATGGTATTGTTCAACCTATAGATAAACAATACATTATTCTTGGAAGTTCACAGACTCAGAATTCTTTTACCCAGATTTAAAATATACAATGTTTGTATGACACATATTTGAAATTTTTTCACAGCTGTTCTTCTAAACAACAAAATTCTATCCAAGGACACAGCCGAATTTATGCAGATTTTAAACGAAAGCTGACTTGATAATTAATGTTAACATGCATGATCTTTGAAAGCCAACCCACACTACCTGATTATCCATACATTTGCAGATACTACATAACTTCTGAGAGCTACGAAATCTACCCATCTATCAACATCACATATATACACATTATATATATGTGTTATACTTAGGTCACGCTGAAAGTAATGTCTTTTCTTCATAGGTACTTTCATGTTAGATGTCATTTTGTCAGACTGCCCCTCTGCTGCCATCTATCACACAGCAACAGAATTTAATGAAATATTGGTGGAAAGGTTCAACCTCTACTATCATACTGCCAACACCCACCTCTGATGTTGTGGGCCAACATAATAAAATAGGAGGCATTACCTCTGTAGCAGCCCTCGAGTGTACATAAATATATAAATAAAAGCTGTTAATAAAATCCAAGTCTCAATTGCTTACATGAATTCTTATTTACTTTTTCCTAGAAAGCTGTAATTATGTAACTTTGTAAGGAAATTAGATATAAAAGAGCCTTTAATATACTTTCTCGAGCAGTTCAGTTTGGCAGCTATTTAAGGAATGAAGTGAATATCCTTATGTGACTACAATCGCTGGGAGAAGGTTTAAGGGGAATTTTATTTTAACATAACAACTTTTGTCCTACTTCATTTTTTTTAGAAGTCTTTGCATTCTTTCATAGAGTAGAAGATTAAATTTTTTTTAGTCACCTCTATTAACATAATATTTTCACATATGAATAACACGTGGAGAGAAGCTACCATGGTACTCACCAAGCGGAGGTAGTTCTGAAGAGTCTGAAGATGGATCATAGATGCATAAGTCACACTATTTAGGCAGCCTTCTTGAGGTCCTTTAAAAGAAAGAGATAAGCAAATAGCTTTAATAAATCTCTCATGTTAAGAAGTATGTATAACGGATACATATGCTTTTTATACAGTATCAACAATAACTTCCTAAAATTATAGGCTACATGAATTAAAATAGTGAAGAAATTAAAAGCATTTACATATCAACACAGATTCACAGTTATCCATGACGTGAGTAAAACAGATACTGCTATACATGCAGAAAAGGTAGTAGGGCTTTTATGTGCCACTGCATTTTCTAAACATAGTAAGACCTTTCAAGACTAGTTAAAGAATTAACAAAATATGATATTTCTAATTACTAAATGATACTGAAGAAGAAAACCAGTGGTGATTCTGAAATTAAATATTTCATTGAGTGTTTTAACAGTCAAAACTGAAAATTATGAATTGAAACTTACCAAACAAAAACACGGTTATATGTTCAGCTCTGTTCTTCTTCAAAAAGTCCCATGGTGGTTGGGAGAAAATCTGACCTGTTGACCACGAAACGTTTCCTGTTAAAAAGAAAAAATGAGAGAGAGATTCCCTGAATATATAAAATACCCTATACTCAAGCATACAGAATCGCCTACAGAGATTGTATACACTGACCAGTTTGACAAATCAATCAGCCTCATGTACTAAATAATACTACTGTTTGACAGAGGACTGATGATACTGATGTTTTCATCCAATTAATAGATGAGTTAGTAGCTAGACTGCCTTTACATCTTTATGTGTAATACACTACTCTTTCAGTAAAACAACATAACTTGACCAGTCTAATGTGAATAGGGTTTTTTCTTGGGGAGGAGCACTTAAGATGATGCATACAAAGTTTCAGTGGCCTATGCAGCTTTACTACTACCATACTCTGGACAATTTTCTTACTATTCTGATCCTTTAAAAATATTTTATATTTAGTTAAGTTAAACTACATAAAACAGGGGATGTTCTGTTCTACCTATTCTGATGATTTACAGTCTAGATTTACTGTACAGTTTGGTTGTACAGTACAGACAATAGCGTGGGCTTTGGTTTAACTAATTTGTTTCACAAATTAGTTAAGATACCTCTTTTGGAGATCTAAATTGAGTAAGAAGTTAATTGACTTTGGACATCATGTTACCCCAGATGACACTAAATACACAGTTAAAACTAAAGAATACTTTCATGCCAGCATGTTTAAAGTTTCATAGTCAGAACTGGCTTTTCTTAGTCTAGCATCTGAAAGATCAAGAAACCTAAGATTTTTTTTTTTATCTTACTTTACTCCTTTATAGTAATACTTGAACAGCAAGCATAAAAAATGTTTTATTAGCTGAATCTGTAGTCATGATAGCACTGATTAAGTTCAGCAATTGTCAAAAGTAGCCTTAAGTATACTTCAAACGATAGCATGAAATAAGATTTCACAATTTCAAGAAAACATTTCAGTTTTGCTTATATTTAATACACCAGTATTCATACCTAGTTTGACAGACAATATACTGCTTGCACTGAGGCCAATGTTGGATTCTGCAGCACCATTAAATGACAGCTCTTCTAGGCTCCTCCACCCATCAGAAGCAATTGCTTGGAAATGATTTGTCACTGCCTGATTCACTGCTTTTGAAAAATCATCCCATGTTGTTTGTTTGCGGATATTTAAAGCACATATTGTGTTTTCTGTATCAAATTCCTCTGTACCACAGTGGGCTGGTTCAATGCCACTGACTGAAATCCTTACAGGTACATTAAGAGCATCTGTTGAAAAAAAGAAAAACAAAAATGAGAAAAACTGTAAAACTCAATAAAAATTATACTATTATACTTTGAAGACGAATAACATCTAATATTTAAAAGGAAAGCCACAGCGTGACTCCTGCTACAGAAGAGCAAATGTAAGCAGAGCACAGGTCACCACAAAACCAAAGCAGTGATGAAAACCAAATATCAAGGTATCTATTACAAAAAATCATTATTATTACATTCACTTAAATCATAGGAGGAAAGACAAAACTTACTTAATCTTGTATTTCCGCTTTATAGACTAACTTCTTATAAGTTAAGACAGATGGTAGGTTGCTTCTCCATGTTAAAGTTTATTGTGGTTGTGCATGGTTTTATTATCAATGTAAAAAGAAGTTTTTTGGCTCTATTGCACAAGTGGAAAGCACAGCTAGCCAAGCCAAATGTCTTTAAATAAAAACTAAGATAGAAAATCCACTTAGAACTGTGTATTTTGATTTGCTAGTGAATAAACTGAGAAAGTATTAAAAGAAACAGTGAAGTAATTTCATAGATTCATAGAATGGCCTGGGTTGAAAAGTACCTCAAAGGTCATCTAATTTCAGCCCCACTGCCACGGGCAGGGTCGCCAACCACTAGACCAAGGCTGCCCAGAGCCACATCCAGCCTGGCCTTGAATGCCTCCAGGGATGGGGCATCCACAACCTCTCTGGGCAACCTGTTCCAATTTAAATTATTTTAAACCTTACTTTTTGAAAAACCAGAATAAAATTCAACAGAAGTCTGTATGGATCAATCAGATGACTAAAAGTGAAAATGAAACTATTTTAAAACTTTATTGCACAAACAATACCTTTTAGAAATTATTCCTGAAATTGAAAATAAGTGCAATTAAAAAAAAAACAACATAGTCCAAGGGTCCTAAGCTGATAGAAGCAATTGGATTTGTGATATGCCTGACCAGACAGGATATTAAGACCGACAAAAATTATACAAGTATCAGCTTAGTGGGCTACAGATTCAGCTACTGAAAGCTGGCTTCAGTCTGACAAAGAAGTAGACCACAAAGGAGAAGTTTCTATCAGAATGTGAATCGTGTACCTCTGGTAAAATGGTAGGATATTGCAACAGAGGAAGACAAAAATCAGAAACAGCTCACAAAGCTTCCCTAATTTCTTGAGAATCAGTGAACTTGACTGACCACAGACCTCCCTCCCACAACATGAACACAGAATAAAGTGTATAAAATACAAATCTACAAAGCCAGTACTTCTGACTCTATAGAGAAATAGAAAAACAGAATTTGTGAGTGGATGGCCTAAGCTGTAAATCGAGAAATACCCAGGTCAGCCCACTCCACTGGATTTTAAGAAAACTTAAAGAGAAGGAAGAGGACAGGTTCCAGCAATAAATAAATAAATAAATAAATAAAAAATCCTCTGAGAGAAGCTATTCATGCTGGTACAGAGAAATTGTTTGATGTTTTCTCTAAGACTTCCTCTGAATAATAAGCAAAAATCCCCATACCTATAAACAAGTGACAAATAAAACAGCGCTTTCAAAGACTAGATGACTGTCTTAGCCTAAGGAAATATGACAGCTACCCATCACTCAATGCTTTTTCTACAAGAATTAGAAAAAAAGATGACAATGAAGGTCAAGGAAGAAAATAGCTTTGGAAAATTAGTTACTAGCATTAAATTGAGAAATTTTACAAGGATATTGGTATTTGCATGTGTACAGTGTGCCACTGTTTCATATGGTTTAAAATTAGAAAGACATAAATCATTTAATACTCTCCAATAAAATTTTATCACAAACTTTTGCAAAATTTGGAGAACAATGACTTGCTAAAGTTAAAAAAATAATAATTTTATGGTGACCAAAAATGGTTGACTTCCCTTTTAATATTTCCTCCTCTTTGTGCCACAAGTTCTTTAGCAAAGACATTTTTGCATATTGCTGACAGCAATTACTTACTTAAGTTTTCTAGGAGATGTTTACAATCATCAGTAGCAACATCATGTAATGTTCGATTACATTTATCTTTTTTTTCAGCCTCTAGTCCACCATGGCTACAAAGGATTTCTAGACAGTTCTGCAAAGGTAAGAGCTGTATTATTTTCTTGTCCATTTGCTATATCAAAGAGTTCTACCAATCTGCAGTTAAGATACCTAATTGAAATTCTTATACGTGCATTTCCAAAGGCCAGCTACAGAATTTCTACACAAGTATCCAAATGATGTTCCTCACTACGTTGAAAACCCAGTGTACTGTATGGTAGTCTTGAAAATTTCAAACCAAGATTTTGAAAAAGCAGAACATACACAGCCAGGCATCTTCAGTCTTCGGACATCAAGTGCTGATCCACCAAAGTGATCAATTCTTAACATCTGGCCACTAGTTTAGATATTCACATAAAGAAATAGAAGTCTTACAACACGTTGCAATATGATACAACAGCGGCTGTTTCAATACGTTCTGTTTTGAAGGTCTGGGCCTTCAAAGGCAATTCTAAAGCATAATACAGGCTAAACAAAAAACTTCTCAAATGGCAATCCAGTTTGCTTTTCAGTAAGGATGTGATTCCCCATGCCTCACATCTGACAGACAGACAGCAAAAGAAAAACAATTGTTTTAAAGTCACCTTGCAGGCCTCCCCTTTGGCAGTTAAAATTCAAAGATTTAAAAATATAAGTAATGTGGTTAACAAAAGCAAAGATTCATTACACTCAATTAGAAACAAGGTACTAGAAGATAAATTTGGATTGGTGCAATCATACTGTAACAACAACAACAAAAAATCAATTATACAAGTCTTTCAGAACTAGAAGAAAAAAGCCCTCAGCTATATTTCAAATGTTGTTTGATCTGTGGACAGAAGACTGATTAAGTTCTGATTTCTAATGGTCACCATTCAACAATATGGGTAGCCTGCATGAAAGCACTGCCATCCTCAGACATGTCTTTCAAGGACAGATATCCACATTAAAAAAATGCACCATTGCAAATTATCATAATTAGTACTGTACTGTTAACTTCTGGATTTAATCATAGTAGAGAAACCAAATCCTGGAAGTACATAGAAGCAGCTAGCAAAAGTTCCAGTTCAGAACAGGGAACTGTTGCAGGATTGGCTGCTGTTACCTATTTTACAGCTGCTGTAACAGAAAGACTTCTGCCAGTACATACAATCCTCTTGACACATTTCATAAACATAATAGTCATTTAAGCTATAGCTCCCCGTGAGACAGAATTTTACTGTATAGTGGTTCCAGCACTTGTCAGAACATTTCAAAAATCAATTAGCCAACTAAATGTGCCATGAAAAATTAATCAGAAAAAAAAGCAGCATATTTTCTCATCAGGTTGGTTAGTTAACCATCTCTCAAATAGATGGAATGAATGGAAGGCAGGAGAAAGGACAGACTGAACTGTGACACTGAAAGAGGGGAGAAAGGAAGGGAAAAAAGAAGTGGGATAGAACAAAAGATGAGGTTCATTTCCTCAGTACAATAAGAAGCTTTGTTGGTTCTGTTGCCTGTGATTCAGTAGCTAAAATGCCCTAACATAGTTCACATGTAAATTATTTATGCCTACCAGTCTTGAAAACCTGTGCAGTACCAGCACTATTTACATGCAATTATCACGTAGAATTATGAACAACATGGTATTGGCAGTGGAGGTAAAAGATTAGAGAATGGAGATAAAGTGTTAATAGTACTTAAAGATGGTTATTAAGCAACCCAACCTCTAGATTCTTAATATCCCAAACATATTTATTGAGTCAAAACATGCATTTAATAAAATAAACATATCTTAATAAACAGAACTTTTAAACCTGTGGCTATTATAAATTTATCACAGCAAATTTGTCAGGAGAAAAAGCATATCTAATGACAGAATTGAATTAGCCTTGCAACCACAGGATACTTTCTGAAGTCCTGGAATGTATTATCCTAAAATTCATTCTTCTGTGTTCAGCATTCATTCTTCATTTTCTCCTTGGATAAAAATTTAACAGTAAGATCTGACCGACAGCTGACAAACAAATAAATACATCTTTTCAAAGATCAAGTAAAATACTCCATCTCCAGAAATGTTCCTGTGTGCAATCGGATCTGTCAGGTCTGTCCCCACCTTGTCAGATTTTCCCTGCCCTCAAGCTTATTAATTGCTTGCTCAAAATAAGAAATTAAATAACATATTGTTGCAAAAATGTGATTAATGTTCCTTTTCCTGCTGGGAGATTGTTCATAGTTTCCAGTTACATTTAAAGACAATTTAACTATGTCCATCTAACATCCATATTAAATACACACCACCCAATGAACAGGCATTTAGGTAGAGATTCACATCACCTTAGCTTTGAAAATCTGCATCTGAGCTAATCATATTCTCTATTTTTGATTTTTTTCCCCAGAAGTATGCATTTAAAAATAATGATTCATCCCATTTAAGCTGGATATGTAGCTTCTGCAGCTAATGATCCAAAGGAAGTATCTTTCTGTCTCTATTAAATCAAGCGTGACAACAAATTAAATAAGAAAATTAGACTTGCCACCCAAGTTTTAGTTTGTCAGAGTGAAAAAAGAGGATTTATCTCACATAAACACTAGCAGGTTACTGTAACTTTTTCGCACAGCCTGACCTTAAAGCCTTTTGATGCTGCTATGTGGGCAGCAGTCCAACCCTCTTTGTCAGCATGGTTGATGAGATCTGCAGAAATAACAGGTTTTCTTCTACTGTTACAGCCATCTTCTCTGCTCTCCAAATCAAAGTAGTTTGAATTAGGCTCCATATCAGCTAAAGAGTTCCCATTGTTTGGCTCTCCATAGTACATAAGGAGCTTGAGACTGTCAACATTACCAGAATCCACTGCTGCGTGAATGGGTGACCAGCCATCCTAAAGAAACAAAAGCAAAAAGCACACTTCCACCAAGCACAGAAAAACATCTTCAGAACTCGATATTAACACTGAATCTGAATGGAACACTCTGTGTGGAAATTAAACTGAAAGATAAGAGTAACATATTAACCCTTTAGGAAATGGAATTACTTGCATGTATCTGGGGAGGAAGAAAAAGAAGGAAGGAAATGCAGCAAGCTAATTTTACAGTTTTTTCCATGGATCATAGACAGAGACTTCAAAACTCTTAGAAGAGTCTAAGTGATACTGGACTGTGTCTGGTGTTAACAGACTGCTTCCTTATCTTGCATCAAAGTAACATGACTAGTGATCAATAATCTGTATCATGTTGCATTAACCAATTTATCAGGTATTTTCACGTATCATCATAACTTTCTCCCAAGTAAAAAATACTTACTTTCCAAAACCAGCATAAATGAATAAAAAAAAAATCCAGTGTAAGCAGAGCAAAATTTACTGTGAATTACTGCGTCTGGACAGCCTAAACCACACATTTACTGTCACGCTTACTTAAAAATCTTCAGAAAAACTTCAAGAAAGTACAGAAGAGAACTAGATGTTAACTTTGAAACAATTATCCTCCCTCTCTCCAGTTCTTTTTGCCAGATTCTTTCATTTACAATATATGAAGCTTTATAATATTGGCTAGCAAATTGTGGTGGGCTCCCTTCAAAGGCAAGAATAATAAACCATAACATAAAAAATGGAAGAAAAATCCAATTCTGCACCTTAAAAATAGTTCAAAGCAGAAGAGTTCTGTTTTCTATATCTGGTGCTGGAGAAAAGTCTGCAGCAAACTGCAGGCTGAAGCTGACATAAATAAAATGATAAGGAGCTCGTGTACGTTAGGAGATTTTATAGAAAACACACAGCTTAAAAAAAAGAAAGTATGATGCAAAAACATGATACTAATTTCAAATTACATTATATTTTTAAGATTTAAAGAAAACTTCAAATAAATAATGTAATTTTTTTCTAGGTGCTTGCAATTATTCAGTGTTGTACAATGTCATCTAACTTTACAAACTATTTTGACTTACACTGGTTTTTACTGTTCGATCTGCTCCTCTTTCCAACAAGAGCTTAATACAATCATTATTTCCATATTTGCAGGCCAGGTACAAAGGTGTCTGTCCTCTTTCAGCAGCATGGTTAATATCAGCCTGATACATAATTAATAATTCTGCACACCTACAGCAAACAATAAGGTAGTAAAATTATCCTGTATTTGACATTCAAAAATGTTAAAACTTAGAATATCTAAATATCTAATTTGAAGAGGGCAAAATACCAATTGTATAGATAGAGATCAGCCCATGATTTTATCCACTGCATACACATACATACATAGGCATACGGTATACTTTTATACTCAGGTACTATAATGAACTGGATTACTTTAAACCTGTAAATATTAAACTACTGTATGTATAATTAAAAAATGTCAATTTAAAACATTTAATTTCAAAGGGCCAATAAAAACTTTTTGACAGATGACCAATAAAGCAGCATTTCTTACCTGACTACTGGTTTTTTAAATAGTTTTAAAAAGAAAACAAACAAACAGGCACCCAGCAACTCCAGTTTCTCCCATGAAGCTCCCGGTAGCTGTGTTTTTTGGTAGGACCAGTTTTAGATACCACCAGAGGAGAAGTAAACTAGAAGGGACAGGAAATGGAAACTACCCCAGAAAGATGTCTTGGGATGTGTTGGTAGCAGCTACTGCAATAGAACAGAAGACTAGGTTGAGGGGTCAAGAGAGCTTGTTCCTCGTTAGGGGCTTGCACTGGATCCAAGATCCCGTACTTCCTCATGACCATGTAAGTCCAGTTTTCTTCCCAATAGGGTTAGCTCTCTTTCCCTACCTCTTCTCAGCATCTCTGAAGACTTCAGAAAAAAATTAATTTTAGTCTACTCTCTGCAGTTCAAAAAGGGTTTTAACATAAGATAACGTCCGTATAATCACTTATAACGACTTTTTTCCTGGATAAAGGTGCTCTGGAAGAGGTTATCTAGTAGTTGCTTCCAACTTCCAGTTCTGTTTCCTACAATTCTATGACACAGTAAAACTGCAAAAAATAAAAATAAAAATAAAATAAAATAAAAATAAAAAAATAAAACTTTCAGCTCCTCCACTTAAGTGGAAAATAAATCATCTGGACAAACTGTTGTACGCTGCTTCCCAGTATAAAGAAATGACAGAATTTTCCAATCGTGCTGTCATAGAACACTCATCCTTCTAAAACAGGAGCTTCAAAAAATAAAAGGAAATTATGGTAAATACATTTTGAAAAAGTTCTTAGAAATATTCTTCGACTCACACATAACTTTCTGTTGTTTAAACTTACTGATATGAAAAAAACCTTAAAAAAACCCCAACCAAATCTGTTTTGATTGTTTAAAGTATTTGACTCTATCATTCCCACGAACACTTAGGTAAATGTTCTTTTCTCTCTGTATATGATAAATCACAGTTCTCTGTGCTTAAAAAATTAATGCGGAAATAATTTATTTCCTCCTCCTTTGGTGAATTCTGTATTATAGCTGGCAACATGAAGAAAATTAAGTAATTTGAAGGCATGACTCCTGTGCAGACACATTTTGGTTACTAAGAGTACACACGTTCAGCAACCTTAAGAGTTGCGATTGGAAACAACAAAGAAAAAGGAAAATACCAAAAACAGAAAGGCATGTGAATATGTGAATATGAATTTGAGTAGTTGCTTTCAATAAATGGCATTTAAATACTAGTGCATTCTTAGCTGTAAACATATTTTAATGATAATGTATATAACATAATGTAAAGTGCACATAAATTAGAGTAAGAGCTGATGGGAAAAATGCTAAGACTTACTTGACATGTCCCTGAGCAACTGCTGAACACAAGGGTGTAAAGCCATTTTTATCAGCAGCATCAACTTGTGCTTCTGCAGTCAGCAGCAAACTCACGCAATCTATAAATTGAGAATAAACACAAACTGATGCAATAAAAACAAGTGGTTAAAACTACCAGAAGATAAGACCTGCTCAAGCAGCATTATCTTGGAGCAACAGACACCAGCCTTTTTTAACCATACGCCACACTTTATTGAACTGAAGTAGAAGCTCTGGAAGAATTTGCAGGAGGGAGCTGAAAATGCACCCCTCTACTGCAAAAAGGTTCAACCTAGATCCCAATAATAGATTATCCCATTAGCTGCCACTAATGGCAACTCCCATAGTGTTAGCTCATTTCTGTATTTCTGAAGCTGGAAATTTGAATTACCCAGCAGTCACACTGACACCTCCAAAATGACAGCTGCATTGGAAACGTTCACAAGCTACACGGAACTCAAACGGCAGGCCGACCAGCCTTGTTTTAGGACACTTTGACACAGAACTGCAATGACTAATAAGATGAGCTTACAGAAGCAAAAAAAAAAAAAAAAACAACCAAAAAAACCCCAACCCTTCTGACCCAAATTTTTCCAAAATTACATGCTAAACATAATAGCTAAAGCTAATTAAGATAATTAATTACACAGTAATTGGATTGCTGTTCATCTATATATTGGGCTATAATTTAATGCAATTAAGTTTAAAGAAAACACTAAATCTGCTCTACAGTCTTCAAATTTGTTCTACACAAAAATAAGTCTTCTTTAGCTAAAACTTCTACTTTGAAAATACACCCAGCTTGAATAACTGTTCTCACTCTTGACCCAATTTCTGAGCAAGCTTAATTCGTTCTGATACAGAATTGTGGAAGAACCTGGAGATGAGCTTTGATAGTGAAGTTTATCTCTAGATACCAGAATTGCTCTAGAATTGCTTAGAAATCTGACTCATCTAAAACGTTTCTGAACATACTCAACTCCTGTTGCAACTCTTTCAAATATTTAATGCGGATGTTGTGGAGCTGATTAAACAAATAACTTAAGAAGTAAGATTCTAAAACACTGTAAGTCATTATGCTGCAAATTAAGACTCTTAAATATGTAACCTGATTTGAAAGGGCCCTTCTTTTTTTTTAAGGCTGTTTGTGAGGACAAGTTACTAGAACTTAATATGTTAACTAACTTAATTACTCTTTCCACGTGTAAGAAAATACTAATTAAAGTGAAACTATATTTTCCATCACTTTGTAGCAGAAAAAATACTCATTATTGCATCATTTTCCCTTTTTTCCATTGTCAATACCAGTCTTACATTAAACAGTTAACTTAAAAAAAAAAAAAAAGGATTCTTGCTTGGCATCCTAAAATACTTCTGAAGTTTTTGAAGGTTGTTAAAAAAAAAAGTTGTATTTGGCTAGAATACTCTTTGATTTCTTCACAAAGCATATGTTAGCCATGCAGAAGCAACAAAGATTGCACAGAACAAGACCACCTTTCCAAAAAAGTACAGTTAACTCACTTATTGATTGGCAGATCATTCAGGTAGTAGCTTATCTACGTGAAAATTCTGTTTCTGGTGAAGATCACTGAACAGAGCTGTTTAGTCTCCGGGCTAGGTGCAAGCATGAGGAATTATAGCTACTTTCAGAAGGCATAACACGTGAGCCAGCAAGCTCTACACAACCTGTTCTGATGGCACATCACGTAGAAGAGCAAAAGTCTCCAAGAAGCCTAAGTCTTTTGGATGGGATTTGGAGGAAGGTAATTTGGGTCTACCCAGACTCATTAACTTCAGTTCACTGCTGTCTACCATAGAAGCAATCAGCAGTGGAGGGGATATATCAGAAGGACAAGCACAAGACAGATATTGATGTTGTCACTCAGTTAAAGGTTTTGGTCAAAGCAAAAGCAAAACATGGAAGTTCATTAGCACAAACACCTGGAGACTTTACTGCTCTCCATCAAAGCTGGGTAGGTAGTTCTTCCAGAGTGCTGGCAAACGCTGTGCAGATACATCCAGTGGCTCGGCAGAGCTGACTCCATGTAGCTGTATGCCTGCACCTCACTCCTTTCTACTTCCCACATTCCAGTTTTTCCTATCAACCATTGTGCCACAGCCTCCAAACACTCAGGACAGAAGAGAATAGATTACACCATAAAAGTGTACAATTAACACATAGCTGAGTGCATAGGATAATTATTATTATTCTCTTCACATTTCTATATTAGGAACTCTTGTTATTTATTTCTCTCTTTCTCAGCCACCTTATATATGACAGAGAATAGTTAGAATTGCCAATGCTATTCAGATATGCAGATGGATGAAGCTTTGGGCAACTTCATCTAGTTCAAGGTGTTCCTGCTCATGGTAGGGGCTTGGAATAAGATTATCTTTATGCTCCTTTCCAACTCAAACAGTTCTGTGATTCTGTGTATTACCCACGTGAACTACTGCGCCTTTTATCAAGTGCGTAGCAGATTGAAGTGACTTCTTCTTTGTTAGTGGATCAAACCAAAATGGCCTGACAAAACAATCTGCTCAGTTCTCCCAATTAGGTGGCTAAATCATAAAAAACAAGTTTCCCAGCACCCATTCAAACACAAAGAAAGTATTTGTGTATATTTTTAGAGTGAAGACCTACAGAACTCAAGACTGTGCGAACACAGAAACAAAGAAGCTGCTATGAACTTCATGTGCTGGAGAAAGAACAAATCTCAGCTGCAGCTCTCAAAGGGCAACTGTTTATGAACAGGAAAAGTATACATTTTGCAAACAGAACAGATTAGGAAAGAACACTTGAATGTTCTCTTTTATTGCGTAGCTGTCAATTTTCTCTACAGACTGAACTCAGAGGACACAACAGCTGCTGCCACTGTCTTGGTTACAGAGTGCTCTACCTTTCTTTAGTTATCTACAGATCTTAAATACTGTATTTATTCACTGAAAGCATATGGAGACCATTTGCTTTCCACTCTTCCCAGACACTCTGTAACACAGTGTTTGTTTCTGAAGGGGTACTCAGGATGGGAGCCCCTAACAAATCCAGAGCTACTCTTTTCTTCTGGCCAACTATTTCTCAGGAGAAATAAAAAAATCTGCTTAGCTGATTTAGAGGAAACAAGGAGTCCCATAAATCACTGAATCTATTTAGTCACTAACTTCAGGTTGAAAGTATTTTTGATCAATCAAACCATGGTGCTCTTACCCTCTAGGTTAAGAGTATGTGTTAGGTCTTTCACAGAAAGAAAGGAGGAGGAAAAAAAAGTACTGTAAAGACAGTAATTTACCATTGACAATCCTACTTTATGCAATGAATATGTTTATAAAATTAAATGGTTTAATCCTTCTTAATGTTACATCAGTGTCCTTTTTTTCCCCAGTTGTTTAGTTTAGAAAGCTATTAAAAAGGACTTTTTAAAATAAGATACTAATCCCTATAATTCTTAAGTCTATACGTATTTACGTAAAAATGCTCTTTAAAGTCTTCATTTTGAAGAGCTGCATCTAATCTATGCTATTTGGAACAAACTGCAAGTAACAAACAAAGGATTACATATCAAAGCACAAGAATCTTTCTCCAAAAATACTATGAATTGAATTGTTCACATCACTCTCAATTTTCACACAATCTATTAAGACATAAATGCTGCTGCCGTGTGATTCTCTCATTCAGAATTCATACAATTTTAGTCACTAAAACGTGATGATTTGTAAAACAAAGTACTTCTCACATCCTGACAACTATAAATGGAAGTGTAATGCTAAAACCATTGTAATATAATTTTTATCTTAAAAAGTAAAAGGTACCAACAACTATAGGATGTCTGTACATGTGTTTGTTTTTCTTGTTTTCATACATCACTCAGGGGCCTCTGTTATTTGAAATTTTCACAATAAAACAAGCAAATTGCTTTTGCTGTCAGTAAGAGCTGTTTAGTAATTGAAATTGAAGATCAGGGTATTTGCTTGGAAACATCTTAGGAATACAAGACGAGAGAAGAATTAGAGCAATCAGTGTCACCCACAAACATCACCCAAGGACATAAATCCAGAAGAATCTACAGAACATTCATTCAGTGAGGGGAAAAAAATTCCACACACTGTGATAAAATGGGACCCTTACTACTGAAAACAACGAATTGAACAATGAAGAAAATAAAAGGACTTTTCCAATATTTTAAGGGTCATGGCAACAGCAAATATCTGTCAAATGGAAAGGCCCAGACAATTCTAGAAACTAAATCACAGCACTTAATAAAGAAAGACAAAATACATTCTGAACACAAGGAAAATTCTTCCTGTCGCTATGTCTGGTAGCAAAATTAACCTTGAACACGTCGGAAAAACGTATACTGCTTGTCTAAGCGCAGATTTTAGAACCTAACTTTACACTCTGACTTTAAAAAGACTCCAGAAGAAAAAATATTTTTCTGCAAATATTGTTTTAACCAGTGAGTCAGAGATTTCTAATTATGTCACAGAGACGCACTGTTAGATAAAGTCACAAAGTAGTCTTGAATGCAATGGTCTTTAAGACACCATGTTCCACCTTACAGAAAAAAATCGAGACTTTACTAAAATTAGTGGAATTTCAGTCATTCGTATTGAAGAACTTCATCTTCAGTGCTGAAAACGAGCATAATGCTCTTGGTTGCAGGTTTTTAAATCTGTACGAAGAACTGCAGTTAACTGTACCCTGATTCTGAGAAAGTTGCTGTTCAAAAGATTTGTGTGAACTGTCGGAAAAATCATTGCTTAGAGTTTTATCAATGAAATAAATACCTTTCACTACAATTTTCCTCATTTTATAAAGTTACCCATAAAATATGAAGGCTGACTGTTGGAAGGCTCAAGAGATGCTACCACCTTGAGACCAAGGGCTGGGAAGGATGAGAAAAGAGAAAGAAAACTGCTAACTACTTCAGTAGAATGTAGAGAATGAACTAAGATTACTTCATCTAGTCTAAAATAAAGACAGTTTGTTTCCCAAGTAACATGGTACAGTTCCAAAATTTGATTAATTTAGCATTAAAAACTTATGAAATAAGACTTTGCTATTTACGTGAATGCTGAACATAAACAAGTCTTAGAATTGCTTACCTGTGTGTCCATTCGTAGCAGCAGAATACAAGGCAGAATAGCCATCTTCACAAGAGTAATTAATGTCCAGTCCTTCTTCATTAAGCAGCATTGATAATAAAGTGACATTTCCCTGGGCAGCAGCTTGGTGAAGAAGGGTGGGCCTGCCACCCAGGGGGACAGGACCACCGCTTGTTAACAAAGGGGTTAGGGAGGAAGACCAGCCTGTGAGTTAAAGCAACAGAAGTTAGAAGGAAGACACAAATAAAAAAGGTCCGCATTTTCTGTGTTCCTTTAAACATTAAGAATGATCTTCAAGATGACCAGATTAGTTAGCTGAGCACAAGTTATGCGGTGATGCTTTGTCTTCTGGAAGGTAATCTGAAAAATAAAAACTGTGTACAGGGGTGAGCAGATGTTAATGCAAACAAGATTTCACTACAGCAAGTTAACATAAATCTTGTTACGAACTGTAGCAGCAGCTGGATGTCTGCCAAAATTATATTAACAAAATTCAGAAACTACTGAAATTTTTATATAAGTTTTAAACGAATTACTGATATGTTGCAAAGGCTTTTAGGTTTTTTTTTTTTTTTAAGTACCCAAGAAAAAATTTCTAAAATAAAATGCATTTATTTCCACATGAGCTTTTATCCTCCCTTACGGTCTTAGCTCAAAAGTCAGTATTTATGTCTCACCCACTGCTATACAAACAAATGATGCAAAGAGCCCTTAATAACTTAAAGTAACTTTCAATAACTTTGCAAAGAAAAAAAAAAGAAAGAACTTGCAGAAATAATGTGGAAATAAATACTAAGCTATGCTTTAAGGTAATATTTTACTCAGCAATACTTAAACAATATGTGAATGAATAGAGGTTATATAAAATTTACTAGTGAAAGCTTTCAAGCCACCCAGCTCAAAGACAATATTCAATTCAAAGCTATGAAAGCTTAGGAGTTATCTTGGTTAAATGTTGCATCCATTAATTTTGAGCTTTAGTAGGGAATTTGTTAAGAATACGAAGTTTTTTGCATAAGTCATAAAAAAATTTGTGGATTCTTCCTTGACCCAGGACTGCAATAGAAAATAGAAGGAAGACCTTTTCTTATTTTGACTATTCCCTTTAGAAAATCCACATTCTATTTCTCTCTTCAACAAGTATTTTTATTTGTATTCTGTAGGCAAATACAAGCTAGGATATGAGGCTGAAATCTGATAATACAAGGCAAGCTTGCCCAGATTTCACTGAGGTTCAGTGACACTCAACACTAAAGAAGAGCTGGCAGAGCGTTACTTCCAGCTCCATCGAGCAGGGTAAGTGCTACCCAACCTTTAACATATACAGCAGAAAAGCAGCCTACTGGGATGATGTGCTCCATGTTTCAGAAAAACAAAATTCAATCCAGAAGAATTCTACAGATGTAAAGATCTGGGAACCTTGCAAGTTTCGAGCAAATTTAATTAACGTCCAGATTTACACAAGCCACCATCTGAGTAGAGTTAATAAAGAATGCATAGCTTGACTACTGTTTAAAACAACAAAAATAAGTGCTAAGAGTATTTTCTATTTGTTTCAAAGGCAAATGAATTTGTCATTTCAAATTAAGTTCACTAGCTTAGTATGTAAAGGAATATTTGCAGTATTACCACAAGGTTAGCTTATTATTCAACTTATCTACTTAATATAGTATTCATACAAATTATGACTTACAAAAAGCCATCAGTACAACTATGAAGTTAAATTACAAAGTCAGATCGAAGCTGATGATAATCTCTGAATGTAACTCCATCCATCTTTATACAACTTCAGTTCTGGAGCTTCCTTCTGACTACCAATACCTTTATTAATATTTGTTTTTCTGATATTTTTGGAATTTTGAACGCTTTCCAAACATGTAAAAAAACTAAGGAAGGAACATACGAAGTAAGCTATACCTTTTAAGTGGTAAAATACACTGCACTTACAGTTCTGACATTTGACAACAGCCGACTCTGACAAAATCCCTGAAGGGTTGAAAAATAACTTCTGTTCATCCTCTCTGTTGTAAAAATGCTTTTGTTTTTCCTATCTTTCATCATTTTTTGAAACTGACTGTGCTAATTGTTCGTATATACACCAATGTTTTTAAAGCAGCAGTTCAGATTTATTCTTTACTCCCTTGGCATGGTAGTTAACGATAGCCAACTTTGTTTGTGTGGCACTCCAAATTCTAATAGTCTTTGTTCAAGCTTCTGCCTTCATTTTAGAACTTAATTTGGTTTGTACTGGAATTACCTGGGGAAGTCTGGGGAGCCTGACACTAAGCTATCAGCAAGAACTTTATTGCGCAAAGCAGTTTGGGAATAATATTGCTGGGAATCCTTCAATATTGAAAATGGTGTAAGGTCTGTGTTTGTCGTCTTTTTTTTTTTAACATTAATAGAAATGGCACAAAAAGGAATGTTTATTGGGCCATATGTGGTATTTTAATTTTTGCTCGAACATATTGAAATGAAAAAAACATTGTTGCAACTGAATGATGAAATCACTATACTTAGTTATCATTGGATGGAATCTTTTCACACAGAAAGATATGAGAACTGGATAATAAGATAAGTTTAGCTTCTATCATCAATGTAAACAAAAACAATAAAGCTGCATTCATCCAGGAAAAAAAAAGCGACATCAGAAAATACTAATAACCATTATTACAGGTACATCATTACAGATGCAAATAGTTAGGAAATGTGAAGCATCTGTGAAAGCGTGTAGGACATGCAGTGATGAAGGGCAGAGGGACAGACAAAAACAGCTTCTGGCATCAGCTTCAGAATGTGGAGGTGGTTAATTTCAGAGCCCAGATCAGTACCTCACCCCCCACTTTTATCTTCTAAGCCAATTGTATAGAGAGAATAATCATAGAAATCATTATAGAAATGAGCAAAATAAAAAACATACTTCAGTGAAGAGTGACATAAAAAGCGCAAAACCAAGAAGAAAGTGAAAGCAGAAATCCCAGGGGTATGAAAATCCAACTGCCTAGATTTGTTTCCATTTTGAAGTCTTGCAGCCATTGAAAAGTAGGAATCCAAACAGAGCAGAAGCACTTTGGCACCAGTTGAAAGGCTGCTGAAGTTAATGAAAACACTGTCACAGATTTCGAATCAGGCCATAAATGTTCATTGTAATTTCTTACTGTGCAGTCTGTTCAACATTAATGACAAAAGCTGGCGTCCTTCCTTACTGGGAATGAAAAAGGCAACACAGTGAACTGCCTCACATTTAAAGGCAAGTATAAAGGCATTAATTCAAGAGAACGTGTAACTGAAACAATCTGAGCTCACATTTCTAATTTTCTATTAATAATTGCCCTCTCTAGAACCAAGGCACTTCCTTATTGAAAATCACCTCATTGGCAGGTTCTTAAAGCAATCTGACCTAGCTAGGACAGTTTTCAAATTAACAAAAGGCATACCTTAGTAACTATGCTATTATCAATTCTTCTGACTCCATAGTAAGAAGAAAGAAACACAAATTTATCAACAAACAAACATAAAAAAACAAGGATACCTTCAAAGCTTTTTAATTTGTCAAATCTTTTGCATATTTTCTTAAATATTAACTAATTCTGACTGAAGCTCATTATTTACTATACAATAAAATATGAATTAGATTTCACTATGTTCTGCTTTAACTGAAAACAAAACTGAAATTCCAAACATTTTCTGGGGGAAAAAATAAAATAAATAAGACAGACTAAAACCAACCAGAAAATTGATATAAGTAATTGAATCTGTGGCTAGAGGGCATGAAAATGCAGATATGGGAAAGTAGTTTCAGTAAGATCATACTCTAAAAAGAAACTGAAAAAAGAGTGAATGAGTGACGTTAATTCAGGCATAACTGGCCACTTTATCTTACTTAAAATAGTATAATTAAATTTAGTCCTTTTTTCTTTTCCTAAGGCAAAGTCTATTTCCACATATAATTATAAAATCTATTCTTGTTCTAGGCATAAAATTTAGAGGGAAATGTCTTTCCATATTTGTATAATATACACTGCCCATAGTCTACATAGTTCTAGTGCAGTTTGCAAGAACACTTGGCCAAAAAAAAAAGTTCCCTTAAAAAAACCAAACCAAACCGAAATAAATAATCTGGGATTGGAAATAAATTCAATCAAATCTAAGTTTGGGTTAAAGACAAAGGAGTTCCTGAATATTCACTTGAGTATTGCAGACAAATTTAGTGTAGTTTTTTTCTGCCTTATTTTGTAGGTTGGTAAAAAGGGATATTAAAATAACAGCTCTGTATCAACAAAATAAAAGAACAAACCACCAGCTAGAGTGTAAGCAACCATTCTTTGCATACTTCTGATAATGGGACACATTTCCCACTTGGAATTGCAAAACTTCACAAAAAGAAGTGCAATTCACAAAACATAAAGTGTCAAATGCTCATAACAAGGATTACAAGGTTAAATCACAGAATGGCTCAGATCGGAAGGGACCTTAAAGATCATTGAGCTCCAACCGCCTGCCATGGCCAAAATGGTTACAACTGTTTGTATCCCTTCCCATAGCAAATGAATAGTAACTAAAGCCTAAATCACAAAAGACCATCTGAAGACATAAAATTTTCCATACAATTGGAAAAAAAAATAGGTTTTGAAAAACTTCCTACCTTTGAGATTTGTCTCTGAACTGTCAAAAAAAATTCACAACCAACACAAATGTACTACTTGGAGGAGCCCTATTTCAAAGGCTGATTAGTCTCCTAAAAATGTTCATACGTAGGAGCACAAAAAAGTGATAACAGTACATGCAGTTATGAAGTCAAGTGGTGGTACTTATATTTTTAAAATGGAAGACTTTTTTCTTTTATTTTTAATTTCTTTTTAAAAGAATCATCAAAAATTGTCTTAAAGTGATCATCAAAGATCACCTAGTTAAGCGTAACTGAAATACATAGCCTATTTCACACTGGAGTTTGTGCAAGACAGCCTCCAGCCCAAAGAAACTATTAACTTTGAAGCTGATCTTCCCAATAATTAATTAGTTGTACATTAGTAGAATCTTAAATTGTTTACAAAGTTATAACTCCATTATGGAGTCTCACAGCTGCTGAAGGCAAACAAGGTTTGGATAATATCTGGAATACTGGAAGACTCATTAACTATCTGACACGGCAATCAGACTCAGCTATCAATAAAATATAATAAAGATGAAAATTCAGGACATAAATATGATAAAAAGCAAACCAAGAGGCAGCCATCAAATTCCATAGTTATTAATTCTGAGATGTGGCAGACAAAAATCTTATCTTTAATAAGATTTTTGAGGGCATATTTTCATGGCATTTTTTTCGAAAGAAGATTCTGACAGTAGGACTAGGCATTACTCAAGAAACATGCTGAAAATCTTCACTGAAGTGGAATGAGAATAAAATTTCTCAGTAAAGTGAACTTTGGACCTAAATATCCCCTATATATGCAGATCCAAGTCTGCCTCATGCTTTCAAAACAGTTTCCCCAAGACCAGAGTTAGTTCAACTGCCTCATCAGTGGGGTGACTACCCACAAAAAGTGGTCCTCTGTCAAATGAAAGCACACCAACTGTACTGTGGGGAGAGGTTCATTCCCTACAGATACAATAAAGGTACTAAAGTCACAAGGGATGAACGGACTGTAACTGAGCTGAAAATAACCATATGAAGTTTCAGACCACTGAAACGTTCTTCAACGCTAACAAAGATTTTTTGCATCTGAAGTGCTCCATAATCGTGCAACTGCCTTCTCACTGCAGAAGTGAGGGTAAAGAGGGTCCTTTACCTGATCTTTCAGTGGTATTGACCCTATCAAGGACTTGAACTCAAACGTACATTAGGGCTGTCTCTGTTCATTTAGCTGTCACCAAGACATCCTGATGCTGGCATCAGAGACTTTTGCTATTACAAAAGTCTCCACCACAGTGCAAAATGAATAGCAGATACACGCACTGACCCCAACCTTGGATTGCTAACATAACATTTAGATTTTAACTCTCTCCAACATCAAATCTTTGCAGATACCAGTTGAAGTGAATCTGTGAGATACTAGGTACAAGTATTTATAAAGCCTACTACTATAAACGTCTACAAAAAGCCTATAGAAAAATGGAAATAAATATATATATATACTTCTACAGGTATGAAGTGATATATTTGGAACTGCACTGTTATCCAGGCAATAATATACCTTAAGTTGTAACCACTTAGGAGAAGAACCCAGTAGTCCCAGCTATGCCCTATTTTCTGAAAGGTTCACAAAGCACTGAAAGGCACTGAAATACATATTCCGTTGAAGATCATCAGCAGAGGTAATGTTCAAAACATTATTTCAGACTAAGAAATCATTTTATAGCTCAAAATAACAATATTAAAAAGGTAGCTTATTTAGTATTTCATAACCTACAGCTTATTTGCTGAAGACATTAAAAATCTACCATTAAAACAAACAAAAAAACCAAAACAATAAAACATTCAATTTGGAGACCTCCTTGAGGAGGAAAATTAATCACACAGAAGAATTCCCATACCCCTGGAAAGTGGAAAAAATATAAATGGAAATTTCAGTGCTTAGAAAATGAACAAAGAAAGGTACATAAAAAAAGTGAATACAGCGACTGAGAGATTTAGAGTAAAAACAAAACATTACTTTAGAGGGAGATAGTTTGTAGCATATCAATCCCTTTACCTGATGCTGTTACCAGGAGGCTGTCTGAATCACATGGTCTACAGGATGAAGCACTAACAGGGTTTATGGAGGAGCTACAGGCAATGGTGGTGGGAATGACAAAGGAATTTTCTGAACATGCAGGTTGGTTCAGTCCAGGGAAGTGGGAAGGCCAGGCACCCACCTGAGATGTGGCTACGGCTGGAATGGCACAGCCTGCAGGTGCCACAGATAAATCTATAGCAGGTTTTGGTGGCAGCTGAGGTGAGGACTTAGAAATAATTTCCTCATTTATTACCCTGATTCCTTGTGGTGAACTTGAAAGAGGTGAGGTCACAGTTTTGCTATCAGTTTTTGCACTTGTATTTGGGGATCGACTGCTATCCATTAAAACCTTTAGCTGTGGGTGTGGTGGAGAAGGAGTTTGCGAAAGCCCTGGTTTTTTAGGAGGAATAGGCGGAGGATTTCCTCTGTCAATTCTCGATACGCTAGGTGTCTTTAAATTCACTCTACCGACTGGGGGGTAGGTGCCAGCATCCATTGAATGTGACACCCCAGGGCGCGCTGGAGTGCTGCTCTGAGGGCTTGTAAATCTTGAAAGGACTTGGGTCACGGTATTTCGAGCTACTTGCTTGGCAACTAGGTTGTCACGACTAGTAGGGGATACGTCCCTTGAGGGAGGGCTTTGGGTTGTGTTTCCATTTTGGTCTGGATCATTAGCATTTACTTGAAATCTAAACCTAGCTGCTTGGATTCGTGGATTCAGGCCTGGCTGGCCAGTAGTGCTGGCAGATGGGGAATGCAAACTGTGCATAGATGAAGTCAGCGAGTAATTCTGAGTTGCGACAGTTGGTGCAGAAGGAGTGGAAAGGGAAGTACTGTTTGAAAGAGGGGAAGTGCTACTTGGTAAATCAGGTGATAGGCCTGTACTTGGTCCATTTTCCTCAATTCTGTTTGGACTCTGTGTAAGAACAGGAGTTGTAGGAGGGACAAGTTCATTATGTGAAGACTGCCTATCAACGACAGGCTTCACAAATGCTGCATTAGCACACACATTCATTTTTGTATTGCCAGACACTAAGGGGTTCACCGCAGAAGGCTTCACAGATACAGTCAAAGGCAACTTCTTCATGTTTTCAGCACTACTGTCTACCGCTACAGGCTCTGTTTGGCAGGCAATAGTTCTTGAAACTGGCTCTTCTGTTTCAACAGAAACAGAAACAAAACTCCTATCTTTATTTTTATCTTTATTTTTAAGAGAAAGATTAGCTTTACTCTCATTCTCCTTCTTTAATTGCTCAATCATTTTTATCATTTTATCTCTTTCTTCTCTGAGGTCACTGGTGTGTGCTTCTTCTCTATGAAGTTTGGCACGCAACTGCTCTCTCTCTGTGTCAAACTCAGACAGCTGCTTTTCCATCTGAGCTTCCATTTGAGTACTCTTTTGTTTCTCAGCTGCAAGAGATTCCTCCAGTTCACTAGCCTTTTTCTTTTCCTCTTCAAATTTTGACATTACTTCTTCCAATTTCTGGGCTTCTTCTACAATTCGTCCAGATAACTGCTTACACTCTTTCACTAGCATCAATACTATGTGCTTATTCTTGCCCCGCTCTTCTTCAAGACGAGCAGATAGCTTTTTGTGCTCCAGCTCAAGATTCTGTAACTGAGATTTTTCCATTTCCAGCTGTAAGAAGGCACATAGAAAAAAATGCATTAACAAGAGGGAGACTTTCAATATAACCTACTATTAACTTGAGATTAATATTTTAACCTTTAAAAGTACACCTAAAATGAACCTGTCTGCCTGGGAAAGTGATTGGTGGTTTCTCATGAACGTGCCTATAAGCAAGAGAAATATATAGATGCTCTCTGAATTGCTCTCCAGAGATAAGTAAATTCTTTTTTTTTTTTTTTTTTCTGTTGATAACATAGAGAATCCATGAACTGATTAAATTCTCATGATTACTGAGTGAGGAGCTGCCTGGTCTCCAGAAATTAGGCAAGCACTGAAATTAGGCACCTGACTGAACCTGTTTTACTTTGTAGAATCATAGAATTGCTCAGGTTGGAAAAGACCTTTAAGATCACTGACTCCAGCCATGACCTAACCATACTACCCTAACTCTAACAACCCTCTGCTAAATCATGTCCCTGAGCACCACATCCAAACAGTTTTTAAACACATCCAGGGATGGTGACTCAACCACCTCCCTGGGGAGCCTGTTCCAGTGCTTAACAACCCTTTCAGTAAATTAGTTCTTCCTGATATCCAACCTAAACTTACCCTGGCGCAACTTGAGGCCATTTCCCCTCGTCCTGTCACCTGTCACCAGTGAGAAGAGACCAGCCCTGCTCTCGCTGTAAGCACCTTTCAGATATTGGAAGAGAGCAATAATGTCTCCCCTCAGCCTCCTTTTCCCCAGACTAAACAGCCCCAGTTCCTTCAGTCTCTCCTCATAGGGCATATTCTCCAAGCCCTTCACAAGTCTTGTTGCCTTTCTTTGGACCTTTTACTTTGTAAGATTCCTCTTCTCTGCAAAGGAATTAGCCACAAGCAAGAAGCAAGCTTCAAACAAAAACTGAGCACAGAAACAAAAGGCTTAGGTCCTAGGTCTTCCTCAGACTGAAGATTAGCATTGAAATGCACAGTTCATGCCCATAATGGCTGTCTTGTTTATTTACATTTATAACAATACATTCATTTCTGAGAAAAATGTTTGGGTACAGACACAAATATCTTCCTGTACTTTCTAACAGTGGTATGTCTCACTGACATCTGTGATGTACGTAAACTACATTGTAGGCTAGGATCAGAAGACTACTTGTTATGCGCAAATGACAGATGAGAATAAACTTTCCACTCATTCATACAGTCATCGCCTCTAACTCATCTTGCCCACTGACTGCTTTTATTCAAAGGCCCTGTCAATGAAAAGCACTGGAAAAATACAGATTAATGCACCCTTTTATGAAATAGCAACTAATAGTAAGGTGACACAAATTACTTTGTGCTTTCCCAGGCAAACTTTTACATATGTCAAACTACAACAAAAGAAAAATTGGCTGTTTCGTTCTTCCTATTCCTACTTTCATGTACTGATACAGTTGCTTCCTGTATGGCTCATCTGGATAATGAAGAAACAAACAGGGAGCATTCCTTCTCCTGTACTCTTTATCTCAGTTCAGATTTATCAGTTTTACTTAATACTTATGTAGAGATTCATACACGAAGAACAAGTCAGAACTAGTACTGCTAGCATGCATTTTCTAGTGGGCATTGTTACTATTCTGGAAAAATACTTTCAGACACCTAGAAGAAGTCAAGTGCTCATAACAGTTTAATTTTGACTGCAACAGGAAACTGTTTCATGCTTCTACAATCCAGTAATGTTTCACAATGTTAAAAAAAAACAACTGAGGAAAGCTGTGGCAAATAGTCATATATTTAAGACCTTACTTGGAATTAAATTTCACTTCAATAGATGGAGAAAGACTGAGAGTACAGATTCAGATTTTAGTATTCTAGTCAAACTGATACTAATTTTAGAGTTTAAGTCATTATCAGGTACTATATTCACTGCAAACAGTGATGTGAGAAACAAGATGGTGTAGGGGACTGGTAATAGTTAGGGTATATCTTCTCTCTCAGCCACTGCATAAATTTTTTCTTGGTTGCTGGAAGAAAATAAGACAAAGACCCCTCCCCCTTTCCAAAAAAAAGAAAACCTCCAAACCATCAGCAGTATCCCCTCCCACTCTTCAAAGCAAAACAAAATCCCTGTGCTCTAGCAGTTTGTCAGAAGCCTGCTGCGATAGCACACTATTCCCTCTCTTTTACAATAGAAGATGAAATTTCTTAGCTCTGGAAATGTTTTCCACATTGTGTGTGTATTGTAGGTGTGTCTGAAATTCATTTACATCTAAAAATGTTGTCTTGGTTGACGACAAGTCAGCATCAACAAGTAATGGCAACGCTTCTGCACCATATTTTAGTAATAGTATTATTTCAGGAAGAAACTTTATTATTATGACAAAAAAAAAAAAAAAAAAAAAAAAAAAAAAAAA